>VDFB02111550.1:0-34681 GCA_007258455.2 Sequoia sempervirens | reverse complement strand
CCATTTACGATGTCCTCTTTCAGATTGGTTTGATTCTAATACACTTACTACTTTTAGTAAGTGCTATTTTTAGTAGGGGGTCTGGTACTATGCTTCAGTCCTTGGTGAGCCCTTTTGAGCACCTCAGTTTCTCTCTAGCTCGGGTTTTTTGGTGCTACTTACTATTTTTAGTTCTTTCTAAAAATAGTAAGTCATCTAGGGTAAGATGGACCCGGTCAAGGTTATCTCTCAACAGCATTTTCAGTGGAGGCATCAGTTTGTGTGGTTGAAAACATTTTAATATTTAATCTCCCCTTCAAAATTGGATTTTAATAAAGTAACTTTATATTTATTTGTTGAGGGTCATGAGGGGACATAAAAGTACCTTGGGCGCCTAGTGTATTAACTTAAGTTGTTTTTAAAGCATCTAAAACACTTTTGAAGGCTGGATAAGGAGTGGATGCCCAAGCAAGGAGATGGAATGAAAATTAAAATAAAAAAGCTAATGTTTGGGTGAGATTTATTTTAAATCAAAAACATATTGTCTCAAAAGTGGCGTGGGTTTTAGGGTTGAGCCTAGTCACCCCAATTTGGAGAAGTAACTTTAAAAAGTTCATTTTGAAGCTCATTTCTTCATGGATGCTTTGACGATTTACAGAGATGTTGCTGGTTTGTTACCAGAGGGTCTAAGAACGGGATTGAAGATGAAAACCTTGATATCTAAGACTAGTTTTGGCAGTGAAAGACCTGCTCAAGCTGGTGAATGGTGGTTTCAATCAGGAATCACATCTGGGCGAAAAAAACGAAGGTTTTCCAGTTTTTCTGAGGTTTTCAGTTTGGGTTTGGTGTGAGATTGCTTTATTTCAGTGTGGCGTGGATTTCTAGTATTTTGGTGTGTTTTATTTCAATTTCTGGGCACTTATTTTCTGGATCTGAACTCACCTTTTTGCTCATATCTTGGAGATGAATTTTAATATCAAAATCGGTGTTGGCTCAATGGAAGACTCTTCCCTTGGCTATTCTATCAAGTACCTGTATGCTTTTTTTGGTTGAGTTTTGGATTTTTAAAGGCAGATTGAACTTCTTCAAGGGGATGGCTAGGTGGTGAAAAAACTCAGCTTATAGTTTCTGGGTTGGCTGTTTCAGTTTGCCTTTTAAGTCCGATTTTCAATGTTTCTTGGATCTTGTAAATGTGGAGGATAAAGGTGAAATACTTTTTGCTGTGCGTGGCCTTTGAGGAGCTTTAATTGTTGCTGTTATGCCTCTTGTACCAGGTCTGAAGTCTCCTTTAATTTCTAATACAAATGATTGTAAATCTGCTCTTATTATGGACATTAAAAATCTGAACATTGAAGGGAATGAATGTTATTCTTTCTAGCAAATTTTCTGTATGTTTCCTTTGCAAACTATTATATATCATTTGGCATCTTTGTATCATGTATGGCATGTGAGAGACTCAAAACAAACCAATCAGAAACCAAATACAGAACCTTTCTACAGCAGTTGCGAGAGAATCAAAAACCAAAAAAACAAAAGATTTGGGGTTGTTCATTACAGATGCAGCAAAGGGAACATAAACTTTTGAACCATAGGATGATGATCTTGAGGAGGTCCAAAAGTATATATTATTTAGAAGTCACCAACAATGCTTTTTATGGAACTCATAAATTATCAATGCATCCAAATGATCTTTGAAACCAAAGCAAAAGGTGGCTTGCCAAATTAAGCATCAAGGATCATAAAAGAAAAGCCAAGGAATAGGCTTCACTCTTGGAGAGTGGAGAAGCCAGATCGTTACAAAGGGCTTCATGCCTGTAGAATCACAAGATGACTACATACAAGGAGAGCCCAGCAACATGATGGGGTGTGGAGAATGAAGAACCAAGGCAACTTGATGAAGGGTCCTACAAGACTCAGTAGTGGGAGCATAACTTATGAGCCATAGGATGATGGCCTTGAGGAGGTGCAACTGTATATTTTATTTAGAAACTGCCAACCATGCATTATATGGAAATCATGAGTCATCAATGCACCCAATTCATCTTTTAAACCAAAGCAAAAGATGGCATGTCAAATTAAGTATCAAGGGTCATCTAAAAAGCAGCCAAGAAATAGGCTTACCTCTTGGAGAGTGGAGAAGCTAGTTCTTTTACAAAGTACCTTGCGCCCGTAGGATCACAAGATGACTATGTACAAGGAGGGTCCAGCAAAATGACGGACTGTGGAGAATGAAGAACCAAGGCAGATTAACAAAGATCAAGTGGCACAACCAGGTTTGCTTGGGGCCCCATTGGAGAAGTGAACTGATTCATAGTTAGAGAGCAACAATGAGAAGCTAATGAGGCTAATGATGTGTCTGATGATGATCTTGCTGCTTCATGCCAGCTTAGCATTTTGTAATGGCTCAAATGTGATTGTTATATTTGTTGATTTTCATTGTCATTTGATACTTAGGCTCTTGCTATAGTTATTTTCACAATAATATAACAATTAGATATTTTGTATTACATTTGTCAAACTTGAGCTTGAATTTTGCTGTTCAAAATGAAACAATTGCATCTCAACCTAATTAAATGGTTAGAAGTCTGAGTATTTCTTGTAAGAAATTGTACATTTTTTTATTCTTGCCTATGACTGTTTTAAACTAAGGCGATTTCATTTACCTCATTAGTAAGAAACATTATTTTTAAAATCAATTAGTACTGCATATTGCATGACTCTACGCCCTTACACTAGCTCTCCAGCCTATGGTAATTCCCTAATTTTGTTTTTGTAAAACTTTATTCAGGGCATCTGTGTTTCCATGAGATCTTTCAATATGAGATGCTATTCCTGGTATTAGTGAGGGGTTATTTGAAGTATTCACAAGGAAATAGTTCTAAAATATTAAATCATGGGACTTTGTTATGATCCTACTTGAAAACTGTGTCAAAGATCTTGGGCCTGAAATGCATTCATGCGCTTCTTGTTCTTGGACAATGACATCTATGACAAGAATTATTGTGACAGACAGATTGAAATCCAATTTTATTTCTTTTTGCATGGCTTCTTGATTAAGCTCGTTAATCCACTATCAAACAGATACTATAGTTGGATGTGATTGAAGCACCTTCATTCTCCTGTGATCAGTTAATTGTAGATGGCTGGCAGCCTTGCACTGTATGGTATATGATATTTATATATGCATTGAATTTTGAGATGATGCAGTTTCTAACTTTTTGAATATCATTAATGTATTATAACAACTCTTGGTTTTCATCTTTTATGTAAAACAGGGTATGGAGAAGAGAAGAGTGTGGCACTGGATGGGCTAACAGAAGGGCAAATCACAAAAAAAGTTGAAGAACTAGTTAAAGCTGGTGGCAGATAGTTTGCCAATGCTTTAGTATTTGGATGTTAAAGTATTATTGGTTTATCCTATCATGTTTTTGCTGAATACTGAAATAAGTGCACTGATGATCAAGTTCCACCAAAACCAGGCTGACATTTGTTTTCTTGTACCTTGGAAGCTTAATCCAGCCTCCTTGATCATAATTTTTTGTTTAAGTAAAATTTCACTCCATTGTCACATCCCCACAAACCTTATACTTTATTTGTGTTAGTTGCCTGTTGTCCCAATGTAATTTGGACGAAGGCAGAACTTTAGTATCAAAACTATGGACGTACTTTTATTTCTATGTTTGTTTGGACTTAATGATTATGTGGTAAACTTAACATTTTAATTGTTAACTAGCGTAATTGCCAAGTAATTGAAAATGGCAAATTTAATGGTTTTGTATTATTAATCGCGACACGGTTGCACTTATACTTATATATTGTATTTGTTGGACTAACCAGGTATTAACATGTGTGATCAAGTGTGTGTGAGTATTGGATGGTTTTGTAGGTGCCCGGGGTGCAACAAAAAGTGGACTTGGCAACCTATTCCAAGAATAGATCTCAAACCTTGTAACCAGTTTGGAATTTAGGGGGGGTTGAGTCACCCTAGTCTACCATCCAATCGAGAATTTCTGTGTCACTCTCAGTAATACCCTTGTCTAGTGGTTAGTCACTCCACTGCACTTGGTTAGCTAATCTAACATCTCCCCTCTTCCGTAAATGCTTGCATTGGTAATTATTTTATTAACAGTAAAAATAAATAAATGAATAGATAATTTAAACTAAAATAAAATGAAATAAAGAAATCAAAAGAAAATAAAAATTAAAGACTGAAAATAAAAGTAAGAGATTGAAAATAAAATAAAAAGAAAAGAAGTTGTGGCTTTTCCTTGACTTGGCAGGAAGGTCACGGGAGAGCAATAATGGCAAAACTTATCTTCCTACGGCCAGAGACATCCATCATTTAAGAGGAAATGGCGTTGGGGGAAAAGGAATGCGCGCCATAAATACAGCATGGTGTCCTTGCTTGTGGAAGGCATGATTTTGACAGGAAATGTTGAAAAATTGATACCAGAGCTGCTTTAACACCCTTGCAACCCTCCCAATTGAAGGTTAAGTTTGGTGGTGGTAAGAGGAAGCAGAGAGGATGGCATGCAAGGGAGAACAAAGGAGTTTTGTGCAGTGACGTGAGAAAAGCATGGGAGGCCAAGCATGGTGTTAAGAGTGCCAAACAGCAGATTGGACGACACACCTTTGCAAGCCACTGAGTTAGATTCTTTTCTATCTTGTTGAGTTAAAATATCTAACAACCTATGTCCATTTTAGCTTCCGAGCCTGTCTGCAATTTTTATTGTATTGATTTCCTTGCTCAATCTCTGTTTGAAATGCTTAATGTTCCTATAATTTGGACTGAAAAGGGGCCCTAGTAGTTGTGGATGAATAACTAGAAAAGACGATAGTTAATGATCAATTTCTTCTCATGTATTAACATAGATTAACTGTGGAATATTACACACAAATTAGAAATGAAACCATGTTTTGTCCTTAGAAGGAAGCAAGGTTATTGCATTGTGTATCCACCGGTCATGAATGGAAGGCTAGTTGAGAGCTTGCTGACCTGCTATATCAGGCGTACTGCTTAATGTGAATGGATAACAAGATTAATCCACGACAATTTCATTGCCTTCTTTAAATTGTAATCATAACCTGTTCAACCCCGTTAGGATTTAATTCCAAAAGGGGTAGGGTTCCTTCTTTTTTAAGTTTTATTAATTTTAATACCCACACTAGGTAGATAGGCTGGTAGAAAAATATTACGTTAGCTGCTGCCTCTTGAAGAGTCCTAAATTTCCCCAACTCATGATATTGTCTTGCTTACTAAGTATTTCGAGAAGGTGTTTAACAACACCATACACCTATATGTCCTCCAAAGAACATCAAACGTAGGCAAGTTTCATGGAAACATTACCTAGGTTGTCGACTGTTGACTATTATGTCCCTGCTAGTCATTTGTTTCCCTGTTGAATAAGTTACGGTTATGTTCTACTAACCATGCTATTTACCACTTATGGACCAGACATTAGTGCAATATGCTGGAGGTTGGACAACGATATGCCCACTACAACAACAATTATTTTCAAGTTCAGTGTTCATACCCTATGCACAATAACAGACATTTCAGTCTTAAAATTGTGACACATAACTACCCCTTTGCTTGTATGGAATGTTCTTGAAAGACTAACAAAAACTAGAGGAAGGCCCAAAATTTAGGCATATTCTGTCCTATAACTCTATATGCATGTGATTGAAATTCAACATTCATCATTCCAAATATTCTACTACTTGTAGCTGTTCAAAAGAATTGGTAAGTTAAAAAACCTCTATACTATGTCACTTAATTTGGATATACTAGCAGCTGTCTACATAGTTCTATTCTAATCAAGGAAAGAGGATTTAAGCATTGAGCCCCCAAATGTAGCCAAAGCTCTAGGGAAACTCCAAATGTGTATGGACTAATGTCTGAGTGAGCTACCGGTCAAAATTGGTGAAAGACTTTTGTACTACAAAGGTTTCTTGTTAAGATGTCTCTGCTACCATTGTGCAATCTATATAACCAAGGAATATTCAACATTGAACTACTGTTATGATAAAAGAAAACTATAACAAGGATTTGTTGCACTATCCACCTCAATGAATCTTTTGCCCACTAAACAATCCTCTTAACCAATCTTAAATACAAATATAACTCACCTTAGAATGCTTGCTAAGTTGAGCCCATTGTTGTTAGAATTCCCAATGATTTTTCGGGCTAGAGATGAACCAAGTATGAGCCTCTAGGAATTTGAGCAATTATAGGAAGTCATTGGACTAAGCTAATGATTGATGTTTGGGCTACTGCTAGAGATTAGCCAACATTCACCTGGTTCATGGAGGTGGGGGATTCCTAAGGGATACCTTGGTTATGATATGGGAATGATTGCATGGGTAGTTACCCCATTGTGTGAGTAAAGGTAATAAGAGTTAATTGTAGTATTGAGAGGGTATGCTGGTAGTCACCTATAGTACGAGGGTGATAGATGCCTAGCGCTATCCGGGTTGTGAAGAAGATAGCTAACAATATCATTAAGGTCACAAAGTGGTATTTGTTAAAAAACTACTTGGGTGGATAAACTTGTCGCCAGTGACCTATAAGCAATTGAAGTTGGAATCCATTGGGCAAGGTATGTTCACTACTTGGGAATTCTCTTTTGAGCCTTTATGACCCTTGGGATGGAGGATGGACCCTCAATGTAGTATGGGATATATCGAGTCTTCATCTTTGTTGACCAATGTGTACTTGACCTTAGTGCTTGCCACCATCTTGATTAGTATAGAAGATCAAGGTAAAGGATGGGACCCATGGTGTAGTGTGCAATACATCAACATTCCTTTTCTAATTGTGATGCGTTAATGGGTAGGACTAAGTCGCTCTCTATATGCATGTTAGTCACTTTGATTCCTATGTTGAGGATGGAACCTTGTTGTAGTATGTGATACATCGAATCCTCTTCATTGTTGAGCGACATTCCTTTCCTAATTGTGATGCATTAAAGGGGTAGGACTGAGTCACTCTCTATATGCATATTAGTCACTTTGATTCCTATGTTGAGGATGGACCCTTGTTGTAGTATGCGATACATCAAATCCTCTTCACTGTCGAGCCTTGATTCAAACCAATTGCCACTTAAGACTATAACCTTGCCCCTTTGTAGGATGGTTCTCAAGAGAGCTTGTTAGGTCCACTTGGGGTGGATGAGGTAATGGTGTTGCACCAATGCAGATGCTAAAAGGGAACCTAAACAACCAGGATGATGTACATGACCATTTCAATTCACATTCTTTGCTAGGTATTTGAGTTATGATCCTTCATTTTGGCTATTTGATTTCACAATATTGTAATTGTGTAAACTTAACCAATTTGCTATTGTTTGAATATGGTTATCGTATGTATACATGTTGATTTTATCTTAAAAAAAATGTTGTCATGGTTGGGTTCTTACATAGGTATCAAAGCACCCAAGTTCAAACTTTGGACCTTGGTACCCATATGTTCCATGTTTAATAAAATCTTCTTGAATTTTATAGCCACAAGATGTGGGAAGAAGGGGTAGCATAGAGCTACCAAGAAAACTCAAATGAAACCAAAACCATTAGGAGTTTGAGAAGGTTGGATTGATGATGGGAATTGAGATAATACTTGATATGAAGACTTTGGCCTCCACTCTTAAGCAAATGAAGGTCAAACGTAGAAAAGACAAACCAAGCCCGTCCCAAATTCAATAACTTGTAGTTAAGATCAAACCATCGACAACTTGAGACTTTGCCTTCGGATATGTGTGTTACGCCCCACCCATGACTAAGGAGGTTATAGCCAAATATGATCGGGTACACTCAAAGGTAGATGTAATGGGGGAAACCTCTGAGGATAAAGACCCCACCGAAGAATAGAACAATGTTGTAAAATAGAAACTATGTAATTGTGTAATCACAATGGTTAAAGTATTAGCTAAATAACATCATGGCTATGTGTGTGTAAAAGAAGAAATATAAAATACATATATAAATATATAAATGATATGACTTTTATGTTCTTACTATGTGACTTGTGTCATTAAGAAATGAAAGGTTGTTTATTAATGGTTAATGTTTAATGGGTCGATTGAAATCACCTTATCTCATTTTTCAATTGTTTGAAATAAACCTCCCTTTAAGTGAATGTAAAGGTGTGGGGGGTTAACCATTGAAAGAGGAATAAAACCATTCCTTGTTGTTTTGACCAAAGAGTTTGAATGTATACATTATGAGGATAATCAGGAAGGGAGCAAGTCCTAGCCTAGTTGAGATTGTACATGCTAGTAGGAACATAACACCTCCACTAGCAATGTTGCCAAAGGAACTTCAAGTTGAATTAAATGCTTTAAGAGCCAAAACAACCTCCTAAGAACACTAGATAAAGGAATTATCGAGACAAAGAGAACAAGGATCAAACCATAACACCAATTGAGGCACTAAAGAATGGGCGGCGAAGGAAGAACTCTTAGATTTTGATCATGGGAATAACTCTTGAATACTTATTCATAATCCATCGCCTATGGATTGATGTGGGTATGAGAGGAAAGATCCCTTAATTCAAGAATTGAAGAAAATGTAGCCACCAAAAATAATGGGATAGGTGGAGGAGATGCCAATTGGGGCTTGGTTAATTGGTATGAACAAGTATTTTGGGTTGATTGACATGGATAGTAACATAGGCTCAATTAACAATATATTAGCTGGGAGGGGAAGCCTCCCTATGGTAGGACCATCATTTGGCCATAAAAGGGTACAACCTAAGAGATTTAACATGGGAGAAATTTGAGAGGCAATTTCGTAAAGGGTACTTGTTCGCTCGTATTCGAGATAAAAATGACAGAATTCCAATCATTACATCGAGGAACCATGATAATGAGTGAGTACAAAGCTAAATTTATGAGCTTTCTACGTCATATGCATTACCTGAAAGAGGAGGAGGATCAGGTGAACAAGTTCATACTCGAGTTGAACTAAAGCTTGATGTATGCCACCAAGCTCACTTGACCTAAGACTTTGAGCCAGGTAGTAGAGGTAGCCACTTTCATAAAAGAAAAACAAAGAAGCAAGCAAGAAAGGAGACATAAATCATCCACCTTTTCCCATGCTAAAAAAAAGGAATATAAGAAAGTTTTACAAGTGGAACAAACCCTAAACAAATTCAAAAGGAGCCAAGGAGAACACCAAAATTCTAGGACATCACCCTCTAAGAGTGAAGAGGAAAGATGATTGAAGCCTTCAAACCCTGTGGCCCCCTCACACTCCTATAAGGATTAAGGAAGGAAAGAGGTTGAGTTCAAAGAAGGATGTTGGGTATGTAGAGGCAATCACTTCAAGCGAGAGTGCCTCAAGAGGGTGGATCAAAACACCAAGTCAATTGCCAAGACCTATGCAACCATGGACAAGTATGAGGTCAATAACCAAGCTACTTGATAGAGCTTCTAGATAATTTTAATGAGCAACCTATCACTAATTTGGTTGATTTAAGAGCAACTCATAGCTTTATATCTCCTAATGGGTTGAGTAGATGCAATGCTATTTATAATTGCATAAGTCGAGAGGAGATGGAGGTAGAGTTTGGGTTTGGTAAGACTTAGAGGATATAATTTTGTTTAAAGGACACAAATTTTGACCTGGGAGGTACAAAGACCAAGGTAAATTTATTGGTCACCAACCTAGGATCATATGATGTGATAATAGGGATGGACTGGTTCATAAAGCACAAGGAAACTTTTGATTACTACAAGAGAATCGAGTGTGTAGACAATCATGAAAGCTTCAAGGTGTCTCAATGCCAATAATGATCCAAATAGTCTTTGTTATGCAAACCAAGCAAGTTGTGAAGAAGGAGTGTAAACTCCTTTTAATCAATGTAGAGGAAGGAGGTGAAGATCCCATTCCAATTATAGATGTTCACTTGGTACTTCAAGAACTCCAAGATATATTTCTTGAAGAACTGCTAGGATTGCCCCTTGAGTGACAATTTAACTTCTCTATTGAACCAATTCTAGGAGCTAAGCCTATATCGAGGGCCCCCTATTAGATGAATATAGTTGAGTTGCAAGAACTCAAAATGCAATTGCAAGAATTGATGGGCACATGTTTAATACAACCTAGTGTGTCTCCATGGGGAGCTTCTGTGTTATTAATCAAGAAGGAAGTGATACTATGATTATGTATGGATTATCGAATGCTCAAAAAGGTAACCATAAAAAATAGATATCCTCTTCCTTGAATTGATGACCTCTTCAATTAAATGAAGGGAACTATCATTTTCTCTAAGATTGATCTAAGGTTCAGATACCATCAATAGAGAACCAAGGAGGAAGATATTCTGAAGACAACCTTCAGAACCAAGTATGGTCACTACAAGTTCCTAATGGTGTCAATTGGCCTAACCAATGCTCCTTTTACATTTATGAGTCTTATGAATCATGTTTTCCATAGATTTTTGGATAAGCTTGTGTTGGTATTTCGTGACAAAATCTTGGTTTACTTTAAGAATTCAACTAGCATGAAGAACACTTGAGAATTGTGCTAAAAAAGCTTTGGGAACATAAGATTTTTGGGAAGCTTAGCAAATGCTCCTTCTTTCAACCCAAATCTACATAACTTGGGGCACATCCTATCTTCAAAAGGGATTTTTGTTAACCCATCCAAAATTCAAGCCATAATGGAATGACCCACACCCAAAAATGTGTCGGAGGTAAGGAGTTTCATGGGATTGCTAGGGTATTACAAAAGGTTCATGAAGGACTTCTCCAAGGTTTCCAAACTTATAACCTCATTGAAACAAATAGGAAAAAGTTTGAATACTAAAAAAAGTGCAAAATGACCTTTCAATAGTTAA
This sequence comes from Sequoia sempervirens, assembly GCA_007258455.2. Classification (NCBI taxonomy): domain Eukaryota; kingdom Viridiplantae; phylum Streptophyta; class Pinopsida; order Cupressales; family Cupressaceae; genus Sequoia; species Sequoia sempervirens. Next base: position 23,865 of record VDFB02111550.1, on the reverse strand, counting down.
AGCAAGCCTTGGCCATAACCCATATTATATAAGTACCTGACCTTGAAAAGGATTTTATAGTTTGGACCGATGCCTCATTGGAGGGTTTGGGAGTGTAGACACCTAAAATTGTCTGAGCGTATCACAAATCTCAATTTCACGTATTAACATCATTTTCTTCATCATCTCCTATTTCCTCATTTAATTAAATAATTTCTAATTATTTGATTAAATTAGCTATTTTTCTCTATTAATTGAATAATTAGTGTTATTTGATTAATTCATCATTTTTCATCATTTCTCACTAATTCCCCCGTGATTAAATAATTTTGATTATTTAATTAAATTCAATTTTCCTCTTTTTACCATGATTAAATAATTTTAATTATTTAATTAATTCCAATTTTCTTTAATCTCACGTGATTTAATTAAAAATTCTAATTCCCTCTCATCCTCATAATTAAATAATTTTCTTAATTATTTAATTCACTAATTTTCCTCCAATCCTCCAACTTGCACAAAGAATATTACTTTTTCAAAAAGAGAATATTCTATTTTCAAAAAAGAGAATATTCTCAATTCAAATTCAAATATCTTCTTCCCTCCAATTCAAAATATCTTCAACCAATTTTCCATGAAAATATGGATATTTTGAGCTCTCATGAATTCTCCTCCCTTCATCTCCTTGATTTCCTCTCATCCATTGATCCTCAAATTCAATCTCCACCATTGATCATAAATCTTGAAATCTATAAAACAACTCATTCATTCATGAAAATCATTCATAATTTTCACAAGCATAGGCGTTCTCTTGAATTCTTGAGCAATCTTGAGAATTTGAGCACCTTTTTGCGAATCACATCTTCAATTGAGCTTTTGCAATCATGTATTATGCACAATTTGAGCAATCCACATCACAAATTGTCATCAATCCACAATGGGATTGAAGGTTTGCATGATTTCTTTGGTTTAATTATGTTTGAATTGCATTTCATTTACTTAGTTTAAATATTTAAAATATTTGCAAACTGATTTCATTGAGTATGGGTTATAATGATCTTAATATTATAAGTTTTTAGTGTTTTCTAACTCTAATGGTTTGAATTATATTTTCTAGCCATCACTCATATTTCCCCTAAAATATTTTGGCACACCCAGTGGGACTGATAGATTGCCTCTGCACGATGTGGTGCTCGAATAAAAGGTGCCATAGTGATCAAGTCTTTGCAAGGTGTTTAAGGTGCAAAATCACTCAAAGCTCTATAATCTCTCTATAATGTCGTAAAATTGCACCCCTTGCAATTTCACATACATTCTTGCATCTGCTTTAATTTCCACTCCCTTAGCACTCGTGTAGGTTCATTTTAGCCCCTGCATCAACCTTTTTCCCTCTCAAGATTCTTAGGACCCCTTTTCAGCAGCTACCTTCACGTGTCAACTTTGTGTCAAACCTTGTGCTTTTCCTATTCTCGTTGTTTTGTAGCGTGATGTGTCTGGACACTAGCGTGTCGCGCGAACGTCTGCACACTGTGCTAGTGTCCTGCGACATTTCAATGTTCAAACAGTCATTTTCGAGCATTTTTTCCACTTGTCAACAAGTTTTGTTGGTGGTAACGGCTTGAGATGCCTTATAACCGCTCATGAAGCTTCTTTTTCTCCTCTTCTCTCTTTAAATTCTATCTTTCTAATTCATTTGTGCTTCTAGCTTCTTGGCTTCTCTCTTTTCCCTCTTTACTCTCTTGCTTGCACAAATCTCTCATTTGTTACAGCAGCTTCAAACACTCTTAAGCTCTTACAACGCTATTTGTAGCTCTCTTGGCTCTCACAACCCTCTCTTTCATCCTTGCTCTCTTTGGATTCCTTAAGCCTTGCAGCTGATATCTCTCTTACCTTATGCTTGTGAGCATCTTGGGATTTATCACATCCCTACGATACGAGTTCTCCTCCTTGAGCAGGGATTGTTTTTATCACTCTTGCATTCATTTCATTACTATATCTCTATCTATCTATTTGGCTATCCGTAGAGGTGGGAACACCAAAATGCAGGTTTGACTGAGGAAAACCCTTATACAACCCCTACATTTTCTCTCAATCTTATAGATGTAGGTATTGAAGATATTCACATGTTGGAGGCTTCATTACTTGGGTTGCTGTGAGAAATTTCTATCTCTTATTCTCTCACTTTATCACTTTACTTTATTTTAGTTCTATTTTATTATGTTACTTTCTCATGTTCCAAGAGTTCTTAGCAATCTGATTGTCAGTAGTCACTAAATTTTTTTCTAGGATATTCTCACTTTCTAGTTTGTACGAGATGCCAGCGTGCCTCTAGGACTACAACACACCGCGTTGTCGTCCTTCTGCGCTGCCATCCTTTGGCCGAGAGCCTGTTAGTTTGTATAGAAAAACTTTGTGATCTACTCTTTTTGATTCCAGAACTCTCGCGTTGTTCCTTGAGGTAGTTTAGGGAAATTCACCCCTTGGGAATCTCTTGAGAATAAAGAGACTCATGAGTAGCAAATCCTCCTCTACATTTTGGTGAACCCGACGTGAATCACAATATTTTTTAAAAAACTAAGAATTTATTTATCCCAACTTGGTGGGGTCATAACTTTTGACTCGGTGCTCGAAATGCTGAATTTTAGGGATCGACAAAAGTTTCGACCCCAAATTATGCTCTGAAGACCTCTGAAAATGCAAATTACTAGAACCTAGAAAATACCGAAAAAATAAAAAATTTAGGATTTTTTATTTTTCTTAGTTCTGTCGCCCCTGGATTGTGTTGGATCGAACAACGTGTCTATATCTCTATTTCAAAATGTATTCTATCTTTCTTCCTTCTGTCTCTTTCCAGCTTTGTTAAGAAGCTTCAAGAAGTTCTCTTACAAGCATGTGAAAGTGAGTTCTTGTCTCATTTCTTATTATTCTTTATTGATCCCTCTCTTGAGATTCCTTCTAAGGATATTTTGGCATAAGAGGATGAAATTATTGATACCTTTCTCAATGTTACTCTACCTTTTATTCAGTCCAATGCACTCTCTTTTGGAGATGATGCATTCGTGAATGATGAATCTTCTATTCCTTCCAATACACTCTCTTCTAGACATGATGCATTTGTGAATGATGAATCTCCCTTTCATTCTAATGCACTCTCTTCTAGAGACATTGTATTGGTGAATGATGAATCTCATATTTGTTTTGATGCACTCTCTTCCAGAGACAATGCATTACTGAATGGTAAATCTCTTCTTTATCCCAATTCACTCTCTTCTAGAGACATTGCATTTGTGAATGATGAGTTCCATCTTTGTTTCGACGCACTCTCTTTTAGAGATGATGTATTAGTAAATGATGAAGCTCCACTCACATTGGATCCTCCAAGGATAGATGTTGGGCATGCTTCTTCAAATAATTATTCCACTAGTTGTGATGAGTCTGTAAATATAATTTGTCTTTGCTACCCCTCAAAGGCCTAAGAGACCGATTGTTTATTTGACTCCAGCTAGTCCTTCTCCTCAAAGGATTTGTTCTATTGATGGTGTCCCATTTGATAGTGATTCTCTTGTTCTTTCTATGGCTCCCTCTTACAAAGCGGTAGCCCATACTTATGAGAATAGAATGAATAAACAACCAAGCCTTCTTCAAGCTCTTAAACCTACAAATAAAGCACCCAGTGATTGTGATCTTGTTGAGCAACTTTGAGTTACTCTAGCTAAAATCTCACTGTGGGATTTGCTTTAGTCTGCTTCAGTTACCAAGGTATGCTTCAGGAAGCCTTGCAAAAGATCCTCTTGCCTTCTTCTGCTAGGCCAACAGATGTTAATGCATTGATAGCTCATATTCATGTGAATTCGTTGAATATTACGTTCTATCCACAAGAACTCCCACCTTCAGAAGTACAAAAGCAAGCGGATCCTCTGATGATTATAGTTAACATTAATAATATCAGCATTAGACATACTCTCATTGGCGTTGGTTCAACGCTCAATGTATGTAGCATTGATCTATTTCCAAAGATTAATATTGATTCATCTTCTCTTAATGCTTCTTCTGTTGTCATTTGTGGGTTTGATAATGTTGTTTGACAAGCCCTAGGCATGATAGTCATGCTTTTGAGGTTGGGACCCATTACCGTACCCACCTTTGTATATGTTATGTCAGAAAAATTACCATATAACCTTCTTCTTGGTAGACCGTGGATTCATGCTATGGGTGCAGTCTCGTCTACCTTGTATAAATCTATTAAGTTCATTTGTAATAATCAAGTAGTCACAATCAAGGCTGACCCTGATGTTATGCACCTATGTGAGATGGCAACTATTGGTCAGGTTTCGTTTGTGCCTACTCTTATCCCTTTAGTGTTTTCCAATGTGTTGATGTTTACTCTAGTAATATCTACTACAAAGGATACTCTTGAGATAGATCTCTCGAAAGAAGATCCTTTTGAAGCAAGAAATCTTAGGTCTGCTCCTACCTCTTCTCAAGAAAATGCATGTCTTGGTGATGATTTGGGTTCTCTAGACTTTACGGAATACTTCATTAGAGAATATAAAGTCACCTCGATCCACTTAACATCATTCAAACCCACTATCAAAGATGGTTATTCTACTGTATCGTGGGATAACATGAACATAAATTGTAATGTTCTTAGTGTTGATCCTCCTTTTGAGGAAGATGATCACACTTTTGTTAAAGAAGCTAATGCTAGTAGTCCTATCAAGGAGGTTGGTGGTGATCCCGTAGAAGAGTATAATCCACATTGCTGGAATAATGCTCTCTATAAAGATCCTCCTCCTTCTCAAGATTTGCAAACACATTATGGAACTGGCTTTAAGCTTGTCTCTAAATATGGCTATGGGCGTAAAGGTTGTGGGTATAACGAACAAGGCATTTAGATCCCTATAGAATGTGCACCTCGTAAGCGTAATTTGGGACTTGGTTTCTTGAATAAACAATTTAAATAGAAATTGTGGTTGAATGACATGAATTCTGCTCAGCCTCATTCTCTTGGATTGATTCATCCTCCATTGTCTTCTACATCTTTGTGTCTTCTTCTTGTGAGAAATCGAGTCTTTCGCTACAAGAGAAAGGGTTGCTTCTTGTTCCTCATTCTTTATCTAAGCAAGAGTGTATTTTGTTGAGGCTTCTTAAAGCCCACTTCATTACTCTTCCTTCCCCTACACATAAGAAATTTCATAAGCAAGATAAATAAAAACATTCTTTCTATGCATACCATCGAGTGCCTGGCCATTCCACTAGTGAATGTAAGGCCTTGAAGGATAAAATACAACTTCATGACGCAGGTGCCATCACTCATTTATTTTCCAATGCACCTACCTCTTCTTCAAATAACAAGTGATATTGAATTCTACCTCTATCATGTATGTCCTAAGTATCTTGCATGGTTCTCCTCCCCTGTATGTTGGGGGTAGTGATAACTCATTTTGGAGATGTGTGTTCTTCTTAAGGACCCCCTCTCTTCTCTATATCTTTCAATTGGAGCGTCCCTTGAGTGGATCCCTTTTCTTTTGAAGGGTTCCTAAGGGACCCCCTTTGAAAGCTTCTATCTCAAATGAAATCATTGGCATCTAGCTTGGGGGCAGCCCAACTAGACCTATCTTATATCTTGGCATCTAGTTTGGGGGTAGCCCGACTAAATCTATCTTTTCTGTGACTATCCTACAACGCAACTTATAGTAGCTACCATAGATTCATCTGATTAGTCTTGCTTTGCAGGACCGAGAACCTGTAGAGCTCCTTTGCATCAAGCTTTCCTAACATGTTTAGTCTATGGATTAACATGTTGCTTTGTAGGTGTGCTTGTGAAGTTGATTTTCAATCAACCTTGCAGGACCGAGCACCTGTGAGGACCCAATGTGACTCTGCGGAGTCCCCCACATTGGGATTCCCTCAGGAGAGATTACCTGGGGTGCCTTCTTTATAAGTCTGAGGACCTGTAAAGCACTTTCACCTCGTGGAATCTATTCATATTGGTCTGCGAGCCTCGATGTAGTTTGTTCAACTCTATAGGAGAGAGTACCTATAGAGCCTTTTGTTCACCTCCCGTAGGTCTGTGGATCTGCGGTGCATTTTTCCAACTCTCCTTGGGTCCAAGGACCTGTGGATCCATTTCTCTTTGAATTTTCATTCCTTTCTAGCTTCTCCATCTCTCTCTTAAATTCTATTTCTTCTAAAATTGTATATATTGGATCAAAGATTTGTAAATTCTTCGTCCTAGGTATATGCTCTTTCTCTCTTTGATATTGGTTGCTTCCTTGACTTTTGGGTGCATTCTTCTCTTGAAGAAACCGATCCTTACATTCTTCTCTTTGTTTTAAAATTCTTCTATGTGTTATTGTTTTTAATTTGGGGATGACGCATAGTACTGAGACAACCTTCTACATCAAGGTCTCTTTTACTTTGCTGACTCAAATATTTTAGTTTGTTGTGTGCTTGTGTGTGTGTGTTTTTATATGTGCTAACCCCATGATGTAATGGATTTTTATGCTCTAACATTGTTGTCGTGTGCAGGTCTTTCTTTTCTAATGCATTTGTTTTGTAGGTCTTCAGCCTAGGGGCATGCTTCCTTTGTTTGAAGAGTTATTTTCTTTCTCTATAGTATCCTTTTGGCATCGTGATGTTATTTATGTTTAGTAGATTTCCTTTATCATGCATATTAGAGTAGATTCATATGCCCACTAAAGTGTGGGCAAAATGTAATGTCGTAAAATTGCACCCCTTGCAATTTCACATACATTCTTGCATCTGCTTTAGTGTCCACTCCCTTAGCACTTGTGTAGGTTCATTTTTTCCCCTGCATTAGCCTTTTTCCCTCTCAAGATGCTCAAGACCCCTTTTCAGTAGCTACCTTCGTGCATCAGCTTTGCGACAAACCTTGTCCTTTTCTCGTTCTCATCGTTTTGTAGCGTGATGTGTTTAGAACTAGCACACTGCGTGGACGTCCATGCATCGTGCTAGTGTCTCATGAAATTTCAACATTCAAATGATCATTTTCAATCATTTTTTCCACTTGTCAACAAGTTTTGTCAGTGGTAACGGCTTAGGATGCCTTGTAATCACTCGGGAAGCTTATTTTTGCTCCCCTTCTCTCTTTAAATGTTGTGTTTTCCAATTCATTTGTGCTTCTAGCTTCTCTCTAGCTTCTTGGCTCCTCTCTTTCCCTCTTTACTCTCTTGCTTGCACAGATCTCTCGCTTGATATAGCGGCTTCAAGCACTCTTAAGCTCTTACAACATTCTTTGCAGCTCTCTTGGCTCTTGCAACCCTTTCTTTTGTGCTTGCTCTCTTTGGCTTCCTTAAGCCTTGCAACTGATAGATCTCTCTGACCTTCTGCTTCCGAGCATCTTGGGATTTATCACATCCCTACGATATGGGTTCTCCTCCTTGAGTGGGGATTGCTTTTATCACTCTTGCATTCATTTCATTCCTATATCTTTATCTATCTACTTGGTTGTCTGTGGAGGTGGGAACACCAAAACGGGGGTTTGAATGAGGAAAACCCCTATACAACCCCTACATTTTCTCTTGATCTTATGCATGTAGGTATTGAGGATATTCACATGTTGGAGGCTTCATTACTTGGGTTGCTGTGAGAAATTTCTATCTCTTATTCTCTCACTTTATAATTTACTTTACTTTATTTTAGTTCTATTATATTCTATTGTTTTCTCACATTCCAAGAGTTCTTAGCAATCTGATTGTCAGTAGTCACCAAGTTGTTTTCTGGGATATTCTCACTTTCTGGTCTGTACAAGATGCCAACGCACCTCTAGGACTACAACACGTCGCCCTATCGTTCTTCTTTCACATTGTCGTCCTTTGGCTGAGAGCCCGTTAGTCTGTCCAAAAAACCTTTGTGATCTACTCTTTTTGATTCCAGAACTCTCACATTGTTCCTTGAGGTAGTTTAGGGCAGTTCACCCCTTGGATAAAGAGACTCATGAGTAGCGAATCCCCCTTCTCTACACTCTCAAAGTAAAGTGTGCAAATAAGGCTGAAATGAACCTAAATGCATATATGACCCCCAAACCCTAGGGTTTCACCCTGCTAGCATATTTTTCATCATTGGTTATCCATCTTGATCATTTTTTGGGCTTCCTAGGACTACATTTTTTATCCTCTTTTCAGTTGAATTAGTCCTCTCATCCTATCGCGATCTTGACCCAAAAAATATTTTTTCCATTCGATGTCTCGATAGGGCAGCCTACCATCCGCTGGGGCATAGTGGGGCATCAGGTGAATTTTTAACTTTTTTTTTGGTAGCATCAGGTCTTTGAAACAACACAATAGGTACATTGTCTCAAAGAGGAGAAAAATGTAGACACCTAAAATTGTCTAAACGTATCATTTCGCTTATTGATTAAATAATTTTTAATTATTTGATTAAATTGACTATTTTCCTCTATTAATTGAATAATTAATGTTATTTGATTTTCATCGTTTTTCATTATTTCTCACTAATTCCCCCTTGATTAAATAATTTTGATTACTTAATTAAATTCAATTTTCCTCTTCGCACTCGATGATTAAATTTTTTGATTATTTAATTAATTCTAATTTTCCTCAATGCCACACAAACTAAATAATTTCCAAATATTTAATTAAAAATTCTAATTCCCTCTCATCCTCACAATTAAATAATTTTCAAATATTTAATTAAAAATCCTAATTCCCTCTCATCCTCACAATTTAATTGATTGATTTTCCTCCAATCCTCCAACTTGCACAAGGAATATTCCTTTTTCAAAAAAGAGAATATTCCCAATTCAAATTCAAATATCTTCTTCCCTCCAATTCAAAATATTTTCAACAATTTTCCATGAAAATAGGGATATTTTGGACTCTCATGAATTCTCATCCCTTCATCTCCTTGATTTTCTATCATTCGTTGATCCTCAAATTCAATCTTCATCATTGATAAAAAATATTGAAATCTATAAAACAACTAATTCATGAAAATCATTCACAATTCTCATATGCATAGGCATTCTCTTGAATTCTTGAGCAATCTTGAGCATTTGAGCACCCTTTTATGAATTACATCTTCAATTGAGCTTTTGAAATCATGGATTATGCACAACTTGAGCAATCCACATCACAAATTATCATCAATCCAAAATGGGATTGAAGGATTGCATGGTTTCTTTGGTTTTATTGTGTTTGAATTGCATTTCATTTACTTAGTTTAAATCTTTCAAGCATTTGCAAATTGATTTCATTTAGTATGGGTTATAATGATCTTAATATTGTAAGTTTTTAGTGTTTTCCAACTCTAATGGCTTGAATTATGTTTTCTAACCACCACTCATATTTACCCTACAATACAGTGGAATTCTAATGCAGGATGACTGAGTAATTGCTTATGAGTCACGTAAAATCAAGAATCATGAACTCAATTATCTCACTCATAACTTAGAGTTACATGTAGTTGTATATGCCTTGAAAATTTGGAGGCATTACCTAGTAGGGAGACCATTCAAATTAAATACAAATCACAAGGGACTTCAATATTTGTTCACCTAGCCTAACCTAAATGCTCGTTAAAGAAGATGGGTGGAGCTTCTAAGAAGTTTTTATTTTGACGTCTCTTATGTAGAGGGAAAATAAAATAGAGTAGTGGATGCATTGATTCACAGAGCTAGCTTGGAAACCATCACGCAAGTAAGGATCAACCTATTATATACCATTAAATAAATGCAAGGAGTGAACTCTTTTTTCCAACAAATGAAGTCAAACCTAGAACAAGCTATGACCTAGACAAAATATACCCTAGGGGATGATAGTATCTTTTGATACCAGGGTCAAATTGTAGTACTTGATGAAGGGGGATGACAAACAAGAATTTTAGAGGAAAGTCATAATGCTCCATATTAGGGCCATCTAGGGGTGACTAAGATGTATGCATTTAATGTAGGAGTTGTCTACTTTTGGCCATGAGTGAAGAAGGAAGTGGCAAGCTTTGTGGCAAAAATTCCTAGAATTTCAGTGGGTTAAGGCCAAGCATTGCCATCCCACAAGGGTATTATACCCACATGAGGTACCACAACCCAAATGGTTAGTAATATCAATGAACTTAGTGGTGGGTTTTCCTAAAAATTGTCTTAAGCATGATAGCCTCCTGGCAGTAGTCGATCAACTAACCCAGGTGGCACACTTTATACCTAGAAATATTAAGGGTTATGCTCAAGCTATAACATGAAATTTCCTTAAGGAGGTAGTTAGATTGCACATGGTTCCAGAGGTAATCATCTTTGAGAAGGACACATTATTCACTTTTCAATTTTGGACTACTCTAAAGACAACCTTGGGTATCAAACTTAATTTCAACACAAGTTACCACCAAAAAACTTATGGCAAAACTGAGAGAGTCAACCAAATTATTGAGAATATGTTGTGAATGTATGCAATGAACCAACCAACTAAGTGAGAAGAGTACTTACCATTGGTGGAATTCAATGATAAAAACACCTATCAAGCTTTCGTTCGAATGACACCCTATGAAGCACTTTATGGCATGAAGTGTAAAATATTGATTGGATGGGATGTATTGGACAATCAAGTTCACATAGGACTTGAGATACTTCATGAGTATGACTGACAGGTAGATATTATCATGGAAAAATTAAAGGAATCCTTAGATCACCAAAAGAGCTATGTAGAAAAAAGGATCCCAAGAGAATTTGAAATAGGAGACAAGTTGTTCCTTTGTGTTAACCCTCAGAAGAGTTTGATAAAATTCAACAAGGCTACCAAATTTTCCCCATAATTCATTGGATCGTTTGACATTATAGATAAGATTAGCCACGTGTCTTATTGAATTTCTCTTCCCCCATCTCTCTTGCATATATAATGTGTTTCATATGTCTTTGCTTAAGAAATATTCACCTGAGCCAAACCATATAATCGATTGGTAGGGGTTGTAGGTAGAGGAGGCCAGAGAAATACACCTAAGAACACTCACAATTGTGGACACACACAGAATCACACCCCACAACAACACTATATAATAGGTTAATGTCCTTTGGAACCAATATGGGGAGCATGGATCCACCAGGGAAGACAAATAAATTAATAAATAAGATTACCCCTACTTATTTGACTAAACTAGGATGACTTAGCCTTAAGGGGGGAGGATTTCACATCCCTGCAAACCTTATACTTTATTTATGTTTGTTTCCTGTCATCCTGATGTAATTTGGACGAAGGTAGAAATTTAGTAACAAAACTATGGTTGTACTTTTATTTTGATGTTTGTTTAGACTTAATGATTATGTGGTAAACTTAACACTTTAATTGTTAACTAGTGTAATTGCCAAGTAATTAAAAATGGTAAATTTAAGGGTTTTATTTTATTAATTACATGGCTGTATTTATGTTTATATATTGTTTGTTGGATTGATCAAGTACTAATATGTGTGATAAAGTGTGGGTGAGTATTGGATTATTTTATAGGTGTCGAGTATCCAACACACAACAAACCTCATGACCTATTTTGGGAATAGATCTTGAACCTTGTAACCAATCTAGAATTTAGGGGGGTGTTGAGTCACCCTAGTTTACCATCCAATCGATAATTTCTCTATCAATGTTAGTAATACCCTTGTCTAGTGGTTAGTCAACCCACTCCATTTGGTTAGCTAATCTAACATCTCCCCTCTCCTGTAAATGCTAGCATTGGTAATTATTTTATAAACAATAAAAATAAATGAATGAATAGATAAAATAATATAAAGAAAGCAAAAGAAAATAAAAATCAAAGGTTGAAAATAAAAGTAAGAGATTGAAAATAAAACAAAAAGAAAAGAAGTTGTCCAACCTATGTCCATTTTAGCTTCCAAACCTGCTTGCAATTTCTATTGTATTGATTTCCTTACTCAATATTTTAGACTAATAAGAGACCTTAGTAGTCGTGGGTTATTAACTAGAAAAGAGAACAATTAATGATAAATTATTTCTCATGTATCAAAATAGTTTTATTGTGTAATACAATACATAAATTAGAAATGAAAACATATCTATCCTTAGAATTAAGGAAGGTTATTGCATTGTGTAAGATTCTTTCCCTACCATCCATTGGTCATGAAATGAAAGGCTAGTTGAGAGCTTGTTGGCCTACTATATCAGGCCTATTCCTTATTGTGAATGGATAACAAGATTAATCTATGAAAATATCATTGAATTATTTAAATTATAATCATAACCTATTCAACCTAGTTAGAACTTAATCCCAAAAGGGGTAGGGTTCCTTCCTTTCTAAGTTTCTATTCCATGTTAACACACACACACTAGGTAGAGAGACTGATAAAAGAGTCCTAAATTTCCCTCACTCATGATGTTGTCTTGCTCATAAGTATTTCAAAAAGGCGTTTAACAACACCATACACCTATATGTCCTCTAAAGAACAAGAAACATAAGAAAGTTTCATGGAAACATCAGTTGGGTTGTAAAAAATGGCTATAAGGTCCTTATTAGTCATTCCTTTTCTTGTTGAATAAGCTACAATTATGTTATACTCACCATGCTACCTAAAAATGATGGAACCAAACCTTATTGCAATATGTTGGAGGTTGGACAATGATATATGCCCAATACAACAACAATTAATTTGAACTTTAGTGTTCATATCTTATGCACAATAACACACATTTCAGTCTTAGAATTGTAGCACATAACTACCCCTTTTCTTATGGAATGTCCTTGAAAGAGTCTAACAAAAACTAAATGAGGAAGACTCAAAATTTAGACACATGTTGTATTATAACTCTACATGCATGTGTTGAAATTCAACATTCATCATTCCAAATATTCTACTACTTGTAACTGTTCAAAAATATTGTAACTTGTAAATGTCTGAGTGAGCCATCGATCAAAATTGGTGAAATACTTTTGTACTACAAAAGGTTTTGTGTTACTTTTATTAAGATGTCTTTGCTACCATTGTGTAATCTATATAACCAAGGAATATTAAAAATTGAACTTCCCTTATGATATAAACTAACTATAAAAAGGATCTATTACAAAATACAACATAATGAATCTTTCACCTACTAAATAACTCTCTTAGCTTGTCTTAAGTTGAGATATAATTCACCTTAGAATGTCTACTAGGTTGAGCCCATTGTTGCTAGAATTCCTAGTAATTTTTCAAGCTAGAGATGAACAAGTATGATCCTTTGAGATATTTGAGAAATGAAAAGAAATTATTGAACCATGCCAATGATTGATGTGTGGGATACAACTAGGGATTGGTTGGCATTCACCTGGTTGACCAATACGTGGTTGACCCTAGTGCTTGTTACCATCCTGACTAGTGCAAAAGACTAGAGAAATGGATGGGACCCATAATATAGTGCACAATAATCTAACATTCCTTTTGTAGCCGAGATGCACTAAAGGGGTAGGAGTGAGTCACTCTCTATATGTAGATTAGTCACTTTGACCCTGCTATGTTGAGGGTGAACTCCTAGTGTAGTATGTGATACATCGAATCCTCTTCACCATTGAGCCTTATTCAAACTACTTAAGTGACGTGCCTTGAACACACACTCTGAAATGGAGATCCCCTCTTTTTCCTATCCCACTTTAGGTTGCTTTCTCTTTTCCCCTTAAGAGAGAGGCCCTCAAAATTTTAATTTTATCATTTCCCCTAAATTTGCAAAGCTTATTCAAATTGGGAGATGAAACGATGTTTTCACAATAATTGGAATGGATTAATCATTGCTTTTGGGAGGCCTCACTAAGGTATTTCGTGCGTAGTTGGTTTGTGCCTCAAGATTTTGTTGTCTTACGGAATTCGTCTATCCTAGAAATTAGCTAAACTGGAAGTCCTCATGGATTTCCTAGGTTGATGAAATTAGGTAGTGAAGTTTCTAGGCTTCACGAAATTCACCTCGATCTAAAATTCCCAAACTTTGTGTCTTGTCATGATCTCTAAAATTTTCTCAAATGAACAAAAGAGTTTAAATGCTTTGATTGATTGATGTGACAACTATGTTGTTATGACATTAATGGCAGGTACGAGACAATCGAAACTGCCATTTCCTCATTCGTTCCTCACCCTTTCATTTGTAAACGCAATTTGGAGAGCCTGTATGAGCTGGAGCATCTATGAGGGTGAGCCAGGATAGCAATTTGTAGAGTTTGGGCGCGATTTAGTGAGCTTAGAGGTGGTTTGAAGCTTAGTTCAGGTCCATATCTTCATATTTCACGATCAAAAGTTAGTGAAGTTGCCATTGCACTCAGGTTAAAATAGAATCTTTTGCTTTATGTGCATTTTGAGCTTTAAAACATGAATGAATGAATGCTTTTAATTACGTCCACGAGACCAGCCGGCCTATGGGACCCAAGATACGTAACTGAAACCGCTTTTTTGCAACAAACAAGCAGCCGCCGACCCCACCAACTACTCCATGTTTCCCTCTAACTCTTTGCTGATTTTATTTCTTCTACTGTGTATTTTGATCAGGTAACTTGTTGTTTCAGCAATCTTCTCCTCTTCAAACAAGGCCTCTAACAATTTGACTTTAAGCAGATCCGAGTAACTGCACCTGATGTCCTCATAAGCCTTACACTGCATGACGTAGTGCCACTCTGTTTCCACTAAACCCGACGAGCAAAAATGACAAATCCTATCTGCCCATGCCTCCTTGGGTATTTTCCATCTTCCCATTTCACACCTCAAACGGTGAGAGCTAGTTCTCAACTGGGCTATCAGCATTTTAGCCTTCCACTTTATATCTGCCCCCACGTAATACTTTTGCTTGTGATCACAAGTGTGGTTAAAATGCAAAACATAGTATTCTCTTTTTCGACCAAGTTGTTTTGACCACATGATATGTTTGACTTTATCTTTGACATACCTTTTAATTTCCACATTTGTGTTTGGACACTCTTGCATGCTTATCCCCCATTTTCCCATCCACTTGACATTTTGCCTCATCCACGTGCTCTTCCTTCTAGTTAAATTTTCTTCCACCACAATTTTGGGCCATCGATGCTCCTCCATATTCTCAATTCTCTTCAAATAACCTAATAAACGAATTAATGCTGCCATTTCCATTGGGAAAGCCCCCGCCTCAGCTAGAACAATCTCATACGGAACTGTACTTTTTATTTTGAAGTTGCTTGTGATTAGATGCTTTTGTAATCTTTCTATTTGCCTCCATTTTAATGCTGATGTGTTGCAGCCCCAAACCTCACAACCATATAAGACTACAGGTATAACAAGCAGCCCAAATAATTTCTTCTTTGTTTTCCAGTCCCATAACTCAGCTGATCTACATCTGTTTTGAAGCAAATAGAGAGCTTTCCAACCCCCTTGAATTCTTTTTATCCTACAAGTCTCCCAACTGAGATTGCTGCAAAAATCGAGACCCAAATACTTGTAGGGTTTCCATTTAAAATGTTCTGAGCACACTTTTGATGTTTTACATTGCATATTTGAAGGGTGCATCAGTTAGCATTAGTTGTTTTCCGGTCTGAAATCGTCATTTGATTGATTTCATAGTCTTGCACATTTAAACTCTGGTATCATGAGTTAAGATCGCACATTTGGGGTTTTTGCATGATCTCACTAAAGGGTTCTAATGGTAAATGGATTGTTTATTGATTTCACACGTTCACATGGGGTCGTTTTAAGGTTAAACATGTTGAAATCGCCATTGCATTCACAATCGTATTTACAAGCTAGGGTTTGGGCATCACCTCATGCCTACACAAGTTCACATTTCTTGTTTTTTATTATAATGATGTAAAAATGCTTATCTACTAGTGTGAACATTTTGTTTGAAATCACTTTGGTATTGAATAGTTTAAACCCTTTTGCATCTATCGTAGAAATCATGAAGCTAGGGTTTCCTTATGTATGGTATCACGTCCAGGTCTAGGGTAAGCAATCTAAAATACATTTTGACTCACAACATCACATCTAGGGTTGGAAAATTTGAAGATACGCTAGGCTTTAGCATCCTGAAACCCCTTAAAATTGCATTCAAACCCATATTAACTCTCAAGTATGTGCAATTTCAAAACTAGTTGGGAATGTTGCCTCATGAAAATTCATTCCGAACACATGTAGAATCCAGGAGGATCTTAAAATCATGAATGTCAAAACATTAGGAAATGAGCAAACAAGTTCGGACTTTGGACCTTTCGGGGAATTTTCATCCCCATGAAGCTTTTTCACCATTACTCGAATTCCCCGAAATCCCCAAATGTCCGAAGTAAAACGTATCACTTAGTCATTTTTATGGTAAAGGGGTTGCCCTCACGGATTTCATGAAGTTGTGAAATCCCCGAAGTGCATCTAGTTTGTGAGATCTTCTAAGGGAAGTCAGGGGTTGTCTTCACTAAAACACTGATCTCACAGATTCTTGCTTACCACAAAGTTTTTCAGAAACACTCAGAATCTGCGAAGGTCCTGAATATCCAAAATGATAAAATAAGTGCAAGTTAAAATGGCATAATAACAAGTTTCTTGTGAATTTCGCGTTGCATTGAAATGCTCGAGGTCACCAAAGAGTCTGAGATTTTCCTAAGTCATGAAGAGCAGGCCTCGCTAAAATAGTCTTTTCACAGATTTTCCTTTACAATGAAAATTTTCAAGAGTCACAAGAATCCGCGAGAATACCAATTCCTCGAACTCACTATCGATTTGAATTAATAAAAGTGCCTCTTCGTGGATTTCAAGACTTCTTGAAATGTCTGAGGCTAATATAGGTTTTCCTCAGTCTTGACTAAATTTAATCTCTCATGAAAATAGACCTGCTTTGAAATATTTTGTGACTGCTAAAATTTTGTGAGCCTCTATAAACCCGAGCCAAGTTTCAAAAAGCAATAGGTCTTAATGATTAAGCGCTTTCGAGGATTTCTTTGTGCTCCGAAATGTCTGAGGTTCTTCATTCTCGAGGATTTCACCTCCCCTTAAATCTCATGAGAACATCCAGAATCTTTGCAGAACACAGGAAAATGCAGTTTCCTTTGGTGATTTCAGCCTGCCTTGAAATATCTGAACTTCATGACACCTCCAAATCACCGAGTTGTTTTCTAAAGATGAATTTAGTGTTTTTCATGATGGGATTTTTAACATATGATTTCAAAGTGATGTTGCATGCAATTATGAAGGGATGTGATTGACTTTCTCATGAATCTACAATAATTTGAATATGTTTAAAGTCTTATGGGAGATTTGTTCATCCTTTCCACTCTTCTCCCTTTCAAGTAATTAGGATGTTTTGCTAACAAATGTAGGTTGAGACAAGCAAAGTTGAGGCAAGAAAACTGTAGAGAAGGGGGATTCACTGTTCATAAGTCTCTTTATTCTCAAGAGAGTCCTAGGGAACAAACTTCCCTAAACTACCTCAAACTACCTCAAGGAACAGAGCGAGAGTTTCATAATCAAAATGAGTAGGTCACAGACGTCTTCCAGATAGACTAACAAGTTTTTGGTCAAGGATGACAACGCGACATACAGACACTAGCACGGTGTGCTGGAGTCCCAAAGGCACGCTAGTGTCTCGTACGGACTGAAAATTGAGAATATCATAGAAAATTGAAAAGTGACTACTAACAGTCTAATTACTAAGAACTTCCAAAATGTTGAAAATAACAGAATATAACATAATTGAAATAAAGTAAAGCAAACTAAGTGAAATATAGATGATAAAATGAGAGAATGAGAGGAAGAGAATGCTCACAACAACCCAAGAAATGAAGCCTTCAGTAAGTAAATATCTTCAATACTTGCACACATAAGATTGAGGAAAAATGTTGGGGCTGTTTAGGGGTTGCCTCAATCAAAACCCTGTTTCGGTGTTCCCACGTCAATGGATAGCCAGATAGATAGAGAGAAATAATAATTAGATATGAAATGAACATAAGAGTGATAAAAGCAATCCCCGCTCAAGGAGGAGAACCTGCATCACGAAATAGAGATGCAATAGATAGGGGATTTGAGAAATCCCAAGATGCTCAAAGACACAAGATAAGCAAGATATCACCTGCAAGGCTTAAGGAAGCCAAAGAGAGACAAAGATAGTTGCAAGAGCCAAGATAGGAGTATGGAGCATTGTGAGAATGTGAAAGTGTTGTTATAGTGAGCTATAGAGAGCTGTGCACAAGATAGCAAGTGAAAGAGAAGAGAAAAGAGAGTGTATCCAAGAGAGAAAGAATCAGAGAGTCTAATAGAATGAAAGAGATGGATTTAAAAGAGAAAAGAGGGGAGAGGGGTGGGGAAAGAAGGTTCTCGAGCCATTACAAGGTGTTTCGGGCCGTTACCACCGACAAAAATAGCTAACAAGTGGCAAGGCACTTAGAAATGGTCGTTTGAATGTTAAAATGTCCCAACACACGGACGTCTGCATGACGTGCTAGTTTCCAGATAAATCATGCTACAAAATGATGAGAATGAGAGAAACACAAGGTTTGACCCAAAACTGACATGCGAAGGTAGTTGCTGAAAGGGGTCCTGATCATCACCTAAGAGGGGAAAAAGGTTGGTGTAGGGGCTAAAATGAGCCTGCGCAAATGCTAAGGGAGTGGACGCTAAAGTGGATACAAGAATGTATGTGAAATTGCGGGGGGTGCAATTTTATGACATTGCATAAACAAACAGGAAATGCATGAAAGGTTAGTAAAAAGGCAGGATAGGGCAAGAAAAAGCTCTCTAGAACAACACAAATGAAGTATGACTTCAAAGGTGTCTTTCTAGAAACAAAGATTGCTTTATACTAGGGCAATGTGGAGGATACCAACCTTGGTCATATGGACCTTGAAGAGTTCAAGAAGAGAATGACTGGCCCAAATCACTTTAAGTTGGCCAAGAAGATGGTCTAGAATGGAATTGTTTAGGCTGCTGGATTTCCACCTTCAATTAAGTGTCTAGAGCTAATTATTGAATGTGCCAAGAAGTTCTATGCAGATAATTTAGACAAGTGCATGGAAATCATTAACACTAAGTGGGTTAACAGGCCAACACAACATTTTCAAAGCTGCCCAAGAACATATACAAAAGTGATTTCCATGAGGAATACGGTGACATGGTAACATTATTAAGCATAATTATGGGATTCGAGAAGGGCACCCAATTCAAGGACTGAATGTTTTATGTAATTGGAGAATTTGAGAAGGTAACAACCTTCCATTGGGCTATATTGGTCAGTGACAATATTGAGAAGTAGTTGAAAGAGGTGGAGAAGACTAGGAAATTCAAAATGACCTCTTATGTTGTCTACATGTTGGCTAGAAACTTTAAATATAGAGGATTTACATGCAAGGGAATAGTGGGCAATGAGCTCAGACAAATCAAAGTTTATGAGTATTATCCCTAGCTACACTTATCCAGTACCTCTCACTACAAGAGAGTTAATGATGCTTTTTCAATGTATATTACTAGAACCCTATAGGAGGCTTTGCATGTTAGGTTAACACCCGATTCCATGGAGTTGGTAAAGAAGTTTGGCTCTCAGGCCTTATAGACTACCAAGATACCCAACCAATAAAATGGTGTTACTGGAGATTGCAATGCGGTTGGTTTCCTTTAATAAAGTGTTAAAAGGAATACATAAAAGAGGGATAGGAGGTGAATTTCCAGTGTTAATAAATGGTTGGGAGTCTTGTCCCACCATTATCAATGCATAAAATTCAAAAGTTGAGATGAAATTCTTTCATCTACAAATGTATATCAAAAGAAGAAACTTTGATCCACATGGGGTAACAAGGAAAGCTAATAACAGGTCATATTGGCACAAGCCCCACATTCAGGACTATTGGGAAAATTGTAGAGATAAATTTTAATTTCTAAGGAAAGGGTACTCAAGGTTGTCCATTGAAACGATTAGATTGTATAGGCCTATGGATATCCCCGATCTTGAGTAGGTGATGATGGGGATATAATTTACTATCATGATTATATGGAAATATCAAATAAATCGGTCCCTCCCATTGATTGGGCTAAAGAGGAGGTAATTGAGTTGGATGAGGTTATGGCTCCTATATTGAAATGTACCAAACTATGGGCTAATCACAAAATAATGACAATCCCTTAGGTTGCAGTTGCAGATTTCATTGGACTGGTGCCTGTGTAGTGGGTATGGGCAGTTGCAGTTGAGGATGTAGGGACTACCCCAAGTTTGAAATATTTAGATGTTTTTGGATTTTGAACTATTTGGATATTTTCTTTTTGGATTTTTGAACTATTTGGATGTTTTTGGATTTTATAATATTTGGATATTTTTGAATTTTGAACTATTTGGATGTTTTTAGATTTTAGAATATTTGGATGTTTTTGGATTTTGAACTATTTGGGTGTTTTTAGATTTTTGAGTCTAAGGTAATGAACAAGGATCCAAACCGACTACTAGGTTTAGGAGAATTTCCCCAGTTAGATGTAGGATCATTTTATTATGTACTAGATGAAGTTATCATAAGATGATACTAGGTGAGATGAGTACCACTAGGTATTGGTAAATTACCAAGTCATGCTAGGTGTATAGGTGAAAAAATGATAGGTTAGTGGATGAACATGGATGGAATTTTGGTTTTATTATGGATGGAATAGAAAATAATTTTGATAGGTGGTAGATGGAGCTCATTACACATAGCTCCTATTTTCTAGGTTTTCACCAAGGTACTTGTCCAAAACACCACTGAAGTGGTTTTTACTAAAGGATGATTTTTATCTTTACTATTTTTTCTTGTTTTTGGATTTTGAATACATATAGTGTCTGTTTGCCAAGTTTTCACTATGGTACTTGCCCAAGGTACCACCAAAGTGGTTTTCACCATTGAACATATTATTTATCTTTACTTTTTTAATTTATTGGGATACCCCAATGGGTTAAGCGTGGAACCACTTGAGGTGATTGTTGTTGATGGGCCCTTGTAAGGGCTCACCTTTAGGTGTAGCTAGTTGAGAGGCTCTTGAGACATAGCTCGTTGTGACTACAAATGGTCCCAACCAATTTGGTTCAAATTTTTCCTTGTTGTCTTGATCTAGTTGATTCTTCTAATTTTCCTTGAGGACTAAATCACATACTTGGAAGTTTTAATTATTGATCTTCTTGATATAACTACGATAAAGGTTGTTTTGGTAAGCTTGTAAATGATTTAGTGCATTGAGACATTTTTCATCTAGCAATTCTAGCTCATGTAATCTAGATATTATGTATTCTTCATTGTTCAAAAGATGTTGCAATGACACCCTCAAAGAAGGAAGTTCGACCTCAATGGGAAAGATTGCCTCAACGCCATAAACTAGGGAATATGGTGTATAACCAATAGGCGTTTGGATACTAGTATGGTAGGCCCATAAGGCTAGATTAAATTGGAGGTGCCTGTCATGGCCAACATCATTCACTATATCCTTAAGTTTAGGATAGTTTTGTTAGATGTTTCAGCTTGACTGTTTCCCTAGTGTAGTATGGTGTGGAAAAGTGGTGTTGGATATGAAATTGGAAACAAAGACTTTAGACATCCCGATTTTTAAAGGGTGTATCATTATCTATAATGATAGTATGGGGGACACTATAATGACAAATTAGATAATTTAGGATGAACTTTTCTATTTTTTTATCAATGATGTAGGTGAGGGGGATGACTTCTATCCACTTCACAAAGTACTCAGTGGTTGTACAATAATGAATTTATGACCATTGGATGATGTGGGAGATATCTTTCCTATGAGGTTGAGTCCCCATTGTGAAAAGGGCCATTATGTAGTAATAGGTTGCAACTCTTGGGCTAGTGCATGAATAAGATTGCCATGTTGCTAACACTATAAACACTTCTTACTAAATTGGTGTGCCTCTTGATCCATGGTACACCAATAGTATCCTATCCTTAGTAGCTTTTTAGAAAGGTTAGGTCCACTAGAATGTGACACACAAATACTTTCATGTACCTAACATAGGGCATTTATTGCCTCTTATGAGGTAAGACATCTAACTAATGTACCATTGATACTCTTTCAATAAAGGGTGTCACCAAGAATGGTGAAACAAGATGATTGATGTATAAAGGTTTTTTTTAGGTTTGTGGTAAGGTTAGGTGGTATGATACCATTTCATAGGTAAGTATAAATGTTGTGGTACCAAGGGGAATTAGGACCAATAATTTCACACACAAATTCGGATTTAGGGACATTGAAGGCTAGCACCAATAATTGGTCAATGAGAAAGTTACATTTGTGACTATTATGAAAATGTCTAGGAGTGACCCAATAGTTTCCATAACATCTACAACCTTATTGTTTACCCTAGGTATTTGCTCAAAGGTGATAGTAGTAAAATCTATCAACCATTCTCTTGTATGTGATCAATTTATCATCCTATGTTGGTAGTCATTATTAACCTATCTAACCACTAGTTATGAATCACCATAGACCTGTAAGTCTTTGATTTTCCATTGAATAGTCATTCTAAGTCCTGTGATAAGTGCTTTATACTTGACAATGTTATTTGTGCATGGAAATGCTAACCAATATGAATTTAGGATACAATCACCTTGAGGTGTGATATATAAGACTCTTGCCCCTAAACCATGTTGTGTATGTGAACCATAAACTTCCATTGGCTTGTGGGATTGATAGTGAAGATTGCTTCATCTGCAAAATCATATACTAAAGGATTACCATCGTATAATGGTGCTTCAACTAACTAATTTGATATGACTTGTTCCTTTATTTATTTCTTGTCTACATACTATATGTCAAACTCGCTAAGTACCATGATCCCACTTAGCCATACTACTAGTGAGTGTTGCTCTGGATAATAGATACTTCAACAAATATACCTTAGAGATAAGCTTAATTTGGCAATTGAGAATGTATTGTTGAATATTTTATGAAGAAAAGAGATTGCTAGACATGCTCGCTCAATTGGAGAGTAAATAAGCTCATAGCCTACTAATTTTTAGCTAATGCAATAAATCACTATCTTTCCTAGAATCACCATGTTGTGTCAAGAAAGCGCCTAATGCTATTGATGTAGCATAAATTTATAAGATCAATGGTCTATCTAAAATTGGAGGCATCGATATTGGAGGTGATTCTAGATAATGATTAATTTATTGGAAGGCTTGTTGAAATTTATCATCCCATTTGAATGTGACATACTTGTGTAGGAGATGAGAGAATGGATGACATTTGTCTGCTAATTGTGCTATGAATTGTTTGATGGATTGTAGCTTCCCTTGAAGACTATGAAGCTACTTTAGAGTTCTTGGGGAGGCATATTAATAATAGCTTTGACATTTGTGGGGTCCACTTCAATACCTCTAAGAGATACAATGTATCCAAATAGCTTTCCTGAAGTGACACCAAATATGCATTTCTTTGGCTTTAGCCTCACTTGATACTTCTCTAGCCTATCAAATATATGTGCAAGAACATCTAAATGTCACCTCCTTGTGGTTTATTTTGGTATGATATCATCTATATAGTCTTTCATAATGTTATGAAACATGTCATAAAAATCACTGTCATAGTTTGTTAATATGTTGTACCTACATTCTTAAGACCAAATGGCATGAAATTCCAATAATATGTACCCCATGGGCATGCAAAAAATTTCTTATGTTGGTCCTCTTGTGCTATATAGATTTGGTTATATCCTGAAAAACCATCCCTGATGTCAAATCTATTATGATATCTATATTTACAATGGAAAGTTGTCCTTAGGACAAGCTTTGTTGAGATATTTGAAATCTGTGCATATGTGTATGCCTCAATGGGATTGGAAATAGGTACTAGATTTAATACCCATTTTGGATAATCAATTGGTCTTATGAAGAAAATGTCTAAAATTTTCTATACCTGAAATTTGACTAGTGCAATTTGTGGATACATCTTACGCAGCTTTTGTTTAACAAGAT
>VDFB02111549.1:0-13466 GCA_007258455.2 Sequoia sempervirens | reverse complement strand
TTTGAGAGAATTTAAGTTTTATTTGTGTGATTTATTTCAACATTAGTGGTTTCCATCATGACAGGGCCTGCAACACGGGGTAAAAAGAATGTTGTCACTCCGGGGAAGACTCCTGATAAGGATGGTGAAACAATCGAGGATATTACTCATAACAAAGAAATAAATAAGGTCAAGGAAGAAATTTTCTCAATTAACAATAAGGTCAAGGAAGAAATTTCCTCAATTAAGATGGATATGTGTGACCTACGAGGAGATATGTCGGACATGCGAAACATGTTAAGCACCTACATAGCAGAATCAAGAAAGGAGTTCTCAAGCAACCAAGGTGAGAATTCTAGGTCAGCCACTACTAACACAAGCTTTAGTACTCCTATTGGATCTAGGAATTTATTTCCCAAGGTGGATATGCGCAAGTTTGATGGTAAGGATCCTCTAACATGGATAAACCAAATGGAGAATTTTTTTGAAGTACACCAAATCCCAAATGGACAAAAGGTCACGATGGCTTCCTTATATTTAGAACTAGATCAATTCATTTGGTATCATTGGCTTTGCACTCATTGAGGTAAAAAGGGGCTCACCGTCTCATGGTCAATTTTTACAGAGGAACTCCAAGCACAATATAGCAATAGCGTCACAGACAACTTCTTCAGCCAGCTAGCTAAACTTCAACAAACAGGATCAGTTAAGGATTATATTCAGCAATTCCAAAATCTATCCTTAAGGGTGATTCAATTACGGAGGAAAACTTGAATGACTTATTCTTGGGTGGTCTCAAGGATCACATTCAACATGAGTAGTAATGATGTTTAGCTCCTAGTTCCATAAAATGAGTCTTTTATCTTAGGCACGCAAGGTAGAGGAGGAAATATTTGATTCCTAAGAAGCAAGGGGCTACTGTGACAAGAGAGAAAGGATATTCAACACAACCGACTAAGTTGACTCCACAACAAATTGAGGAGAAAAGAGCAAAAGGCTTGTGTTTCAATTGTGATAGAAAATACAGTCGAGGACATAAATGTAGTGAAAAGAAATTGTTTTATATTGAAGGTCCCAATGAGGAAGAAGAGGAGGAACCCATACTAGAAGATGAAAGGGATTCAAATGAGGAATCACATGATTCTCAACCAATCATTTCTTGTCATGCACTCTCAGGTTTCAGTGCTCCACAAACTTGCAAGGTAGTGGGGTTCTTAAAGAAGCAGAAGGTAATAGTGTTGATCGACTCAGGTAGTACTCCTAATTTTATCAACAAAAAGCTAGCTACTTGGTTCAAATTGTTTCATATATCCAGCTCCAGAGTTTCAAGTTTTGATTGCAAATGGTGGTACAGTTAGTTGTTCAGGGAAGTGTCATAGCATTAAATTATCCATGGGAGATTATCGACTTGATACCCCAATGTATGTGATATCCATGGGTGCAACAAATATTGTTTTGGGAGTACAATGGCTTACTACATTAGGAACAATTGAGATGAACTTCCAAGAACTATTCATGAGATTTCCTAATCAGAAGGAAGGCTAGTAGAGCTAAGGGGGTTGAAGGAAAAAAATCTCCACAAATGGTAAGCTCTCATTAAATGCATTTTTTTAAAGAAAAGAGTTGATGGATTTGTGTCCCAACCATGTTCATTAAAAGTCTCTCAATCTAAGGCTCCCACTGATTCAAATTTACAAGAAATAATTGATCATCACTCAATGGTTTTTGGAGATATACCTAAATGAATTCCTCCTAAGAGGGATCATAATCATGCCATACAGCTTAGTCCTGTGGAGCCACCACCTAACATCGCCCATGTATCCACACATAAAGAGTGAGATAGAAAAAATTATTGAAGATGCTATAAGGAATCATTAGGCATAGCCAAAGTGCTTACTCCTCACCGGTGGTGATGGTACGTAAGAAGGATGATACTTGGCGCATGTGTCCAGATTATAGAGTGCCCAACATGTACACCATTAAAGATAAGTTTCCAATTCCAGTCATTGATGATTTGCTAGATGAATTAAATGGAGCTATGTTTTTTACCAAGTTAGATCTTAGATCTGGTTATCACCAAATTTGGATTAAGGAGGAGGATATTTGTAAGACAACATTTCGGACTCATGAGGGTCATTATGAATTTTGGTGATGCCATTTGGTCTTACCAATGCACCATCTACATTCCAAAGTTTGATGAATTCCATTTTTAAGAAGTTCTTGAGAAAGTTTGTGTTAGTATTCTTTGATGATATATTGATTTATAGCAAGACTTGGGGAAGAACATTTTGCAACATGTGGACCAAGCATTACAAATACTTGAAGATCATAAACTCTAAAGTAAGTCATCCAAGTGTGCTTTTGGGCTTACAGAGGTGGAGTATTTGGGACACATAGTTTCACATGAAGGAGTTAAGGTGGACCCTAACAAAATTAAGGCTATCATGGAATGGCCTATTCCAAAACCATTAAGAAACTGAGAGTATTATTGAGATTGACAAGGTACTATAGAAGATTTGTGAAGAATTATGGTAGTATAGCAGCACCTCTCACCACTCTATTGAAGAAGGATTCTTTTCATTGGAATGAGTTTGCCAATACAACATTTGAGAGATTGAAGGAGGCTATGTGTTCAACTCCGGTACTTGCCACTCTTGACTTCACCAAGGAATTCATTGTGGAATGTGATGCTTCTGGAAATGGGATAGGAGCAGTGCTCATACAAGAAGGTCGACCAATTTCTTTTGAGAGTCGTCAATTAAAAGGTAAGAATCTACTAAAACCTATTTATGAGAAGGATATGCTAGCAATACTCCATGCATTGAAACAACGGTGGCCTTATCTATTGGGTAGACATTTCAAGGTTAAGATGTAACATGATAGCCTAAAATATTTTTTTGAACAATGACTATCTTCTAAAGAGCAACAAAAATGGGTCACTAAGATGTTAGGATATGACTTTGAGATTGTATATAAGAAAGGGAAAGAAAATATTGTCGCAGATGCACTGTCAAGGAAGGATGAGAAAGATGAAGCCTTATTGTGTGCCCTTTCAATATTACAAGCAAATTGGGTGGAGGAAGCCAAAGTAGAGTGGCAAAATGATGTTGCGACTAGTAATCTCATCGAGCAATTAAAAAGTGATCCTAGTATTTCAGATAAGTTTTGTTGGAAGGGAGATACTCTTTGGTATAAAGAGCGTTTGTATCTCCGCAAGAATTCCAACCTTAAAATCAAGATTCTCACAGAGTTGCATGAGTCTCCAGTGGGTGGTCATTCAGGATTTTTGAAGACATATCATCGAGTCAAGCAAGATTTCTTTTGGGAAGGGCTAAAGGGTGATGTTCAAAAATTTGTGGTTGAATGTTTGGTGTGTCAAAGGCATAAAGGGGAGATAATTAAGACACCAGGTCTCTTGCAACCCTTATCTATTCCTAGCCAGCATTGGGAAGAGGTATCCATGGACTTCATCACAGGGCTTCCCAAATCTAAAGGTCATACTGTCATCATGGTGGTGGTTGGAGCAGGGGTCTCACTAAATATGCACATTTTCATTGCATTAGCACATCCTGCATAAACAAGTGTAGTGGTTGTGAGCTTTTGGAGAATATCCAAAGCTACATGGTACACCTAAAAAGTTATTGTTAGTGATCGTGATCCTATCTTCACTAGTCACTTTGAAAGATTTTATTCCTCATGTTTGGGGCACTAATTGATCTTAGCCTTCATAACACCACCCTCAATCGAGCGGGGAAACAGAGGTTGTTACTAAGTGTTTGGAAGGATATCTACGCTTAATTTCAATTTCCAGAAACAAATCCTGGGTAGATTGGCTACCACTTGCGGAATGGTGGTATAACACTTCTTTTCATAGCTCATCAAAAATATCTCCATTTTTGGCACTTTATGGATATCATCCTCCTTCCATCACATCATCAATTAAGGTGTCCCCAAGAGTTCAGGCAGTAGAAGACCACTTGCTTCATCAACAAGTACTTTCAGGACTCAAGGAGAATTTAGCCATGGCACAAAATCGAATGAAACAACAGGCAGACCAACATCGTAGGGAAAGAAGTTTTGAAGTTGGGGATTGGGTCTTCTTGCGATTGCAGCCTTATAAGCAAATCTCACTAAAGCAGCAAAGAAAGAATAATAAGTTGTCACCAAAGTATTATGGTCCATACTAAATCATGCAGAAGATCGGTAGTGTTGCCTACAAGCTTGAGTTGCCACCTACAACAAAGATACATCCAGTTTTTCATGTTTCCTGTTTGAAGAAGGTAATTGGGCATAATATTCCCACTCAACCAACACTTCCTCGAGTCGATGTGAAGAAGGAGAATCATTTGAACCAGTGCATTCGTCAAACACGCACAAAGAAGCTGAGGAATAGAACTATCACTGAGTATCTCATCCAATGGAAGAATTTACCAGTTGAAGATGCCACATGGGAAGACAAGGAGTTCATTCAAAAGTTTCCAAACTTGATTAGCATTGAGGACAATGTTTCTTTGAAGAAGGGGGGCATGCTACACCCTTAATATTAGTGTACATTGGGTTATGAATAGTCAGCTTGTGGCTATCTTAACTCTCTATTAAGTCATATTATCATTAGTATATTGTTATTTAGTTGTTTAGGTCAGCCTAAGTCTTATATAGGTGTGTCTAAGCTGGCCTAGGTGATATCCTTGGCATAAATAGGTATATATAGGGAGGTTGTGAGTCTTATTTCATCATCAAGTTGTGAAGTGTGTTCCTATTAGAGATATTTGAGGTTTGCCTCCCTCATGGGCTTGTTATTCTCACATTATCAAGTATTTGCGGCATATTCCATATCATATTCTTCTATTGTGCAAGTTATTTCATAATGTAAATTAATATTTTCTTATGGAAATTTGAGTGTGAAATAATTTGAATAAAATTAGAATTAAAATTATAAGTAATAAGTTAAATATTATGTGTACGGATTTAATTAAACAATTAAATTAAATAAAAGGATAAGATTTCCTCTGGATGGAAAAAGGCAAGTAAAGAAAATAAAGGAGAAAAATAAAAAGTAAAAAAAAACTTGCGCATGCATGATTCGGAAGAAGAGTGGAATAGGAAATTGCTTATTTTGGTTGATTTTTGTTTTTTTGTTTTTAAAAACCTTCTATATATTTTATGTTGGGGAAAAGATTTTGGGGAGGATCCGCGGAAGGGTAATATTTTTTCTCGGCAAGAAGATGTTTTGTGAAAAGGGGGCGCGGCTTTGGTTTGTTCAGAATATTGGACATTGTGTTTCAAAATTTTGGGGTTGGGGGTTTTCAGAGAAGCAAAAACTATAGCGAAAGGATTGAAGCTGCAATTTGGAAATCCGGAACTCGCATCAAATCCACACTTGTGTTCAATCAATTAGATCCATGTTCCTTCTTTCCTGAATTTGTCTCTGCTTCTTGTAACAGCAGATTCTTGGATGCTTGAGCTGTTTGGTAAAATTTGATACTTTCTTGCTTGTTTGGGTAGAAGTTGAAATGATTAGAAATTGTATTCTACAAAGGGTTTCAAATCTCGATTGTGTTAAATCCAATTTGTGTGTTCTTGCATTTTTGAGATGCCTAATCTTCAACGTATATTCAATGCTATTGCTCTTGAAACTTTTGAATTACATAAGTCTCCTGTGACTCATTTTCTCTTTGTATCAATCTGGTTGAAAACTTATTTTTGCAAATACATACTCATAGGTCAGTTATTTCCATTCAAGATTTTGGATTGTACTATTGGCATAGTCTCTGGCTTAAACCATAGTCATACTCTTAGGCAATCGATAGATTTGGTGTGTATGTATTTCGCCTTATGGAGAAGCCAGCCTCCTGTTGTAGAATGTCAAGTTTTCGGCGTTAAGCATTTTAAAATATTCAAATTTTAAGCTAAGATAGATCTTTTGAACGTTGATTCAACTTAAATCTATAGTTGTAGGATGTTTACCCGAATCACTATGCTTCTATTCCTTTTAGTTAAATCTGAAGCTCATTTTGTGAAATATAACCGTGGGTTAGGTACTTCTTTGTCTGCGTTAATGTGCTAGTTTAATGTCATTCGCTAAGCCAACTCTCCAACTTTGTATATCATTGTATAGCATCCCTTCCTTCTACATCAGGGTATCTTTTTAATTCATTTAGATCTCCTTCATGTCACTACCTTGCAGCCATATAAGTTTAGAGGATATGATCTCATTCACAACCTTCGATTTTAATTAGGAAATCAGGTTCCAGGCTTGAGCAGCCGATAGCTACTAATTTTCACATTGGAATCTCTCTGAAAAGAGATTGAATTACTTCGCTTCCTCCAAATTCGACATTCCTTTGAATTATATGCTTGAAACTTGTATTTCTTAGAGCCTTACTTTGTGTTCATAACTCTGAGGAGAACTCGTTATCCATGGAGCCAATGATTTGTCAACTCTTTGTGGCTTTCTGTCAAACGGTCCATATGCCTCAGTCCACATTTTGCATATGCATCTACCAGTGCAGTTGCAGCAACACCTGCCAAGATTCATCCGCCTTTCTCCATTGATGGACGTTCATACCCTGTTGCTAAGCTTCCATTTTGGCGCAGGCAGAAGGGATGTTGGGAAAGGCGTGGAATTTGGCTTTACACCTGCCAACTGTCTTTGCTTGAAAGTTTCTTAGCTTTCTTAACAAATCCGTTTGAGCGTACCCTGCAATTATTGCATCCCATGAGACCCCATCGCTAAGGCATTCTGCCAAATAACTCGCGTGCCTTGTCTGTGTATCCTTATTTTTGCCTTCATATCTGCCAGGAAAGTTCAAAGTTTTAAATAACCTGCTTGATTCTTCTGACAATCTATCGCGATTGCAACACTTGAAAATAAAATATTGGGGGCAGCCTTTAGAGTTAATATACATATAGGTTTACGTTCGTGGGTTTAAGCGTACATGTATTCATTCTTTGGCATCAGGAACAAATGAGTCTTGCCTTCGGATTAACTGAATGTGAAGATTTTGTTAGCATAATGTTAGGCATCATGAGCATGCTTGTCAATGGTATTGGTCAAGCCTAAGTGTATTAGAAATTCGATTTATTAGTATTATGTTTGTGCCTTGTTTTCCTTTAGTTTCGAGGCATAAATATATGTATCTTATAATTTTGAGCATCCAATTTTATACTTATAGATATTTATACATGTGTATCTTTATAATTATAATCAGAGTGTAGGGTGAATAATTATTTAGTACATTAGGAGTTGAAGAATTTATAAATATATGGCTATCCCTTTTGGTATAGATAGAACACTAATTCAATTTATTACTGTAGTTACCTTATGAGGAGGAATAGTTTTTCCTTAATGAATTTTAATGTATTTAGTTCTCCAAACTGGTAGGAAAAATGATTTATGTAGTTAGATCATTATGTAGTTATTTTTATAATTGGAAATAATATTTTATAATGTGTATGTCATATTCATATAGATATTTTTATTATCCTTATTGTAAAGGATGTTCATGTCTAGGTAAGTTATATGGTCATGTAGGTAAAATATGGTGACTAGATTTAGTTAATCTTTTATGAAATTAGTGTTAACAATTCTAAACTCCGCTTGAAATATTAACTTTTTACTTAAGATATTATTAGGTGGCATTCCACATCGGAAGTGTTATATTTAGGAAATAATTGATTTTGTGATTAGGGTGATATATGTAAAAATCTAAGATTTGGAAATAAGTCACATTCCCTTGATTATTTTAAGGTGGGACTTTAAATAAGGAAGAGTTTAAATTAAAGAAAAGTGGATTAGCTAATAACATTTCAACCTTAAGATAAATTTTTGTCTGATTACTTTTGTTAGGAAATATTTTTCAAATTAGAGATAAGTGAGAATGTTAGTTTGTTTTTTTTAGAATTCTAAATGAAAGATAGTTTTATATATATTATATATAATTTAAATAAGTAAGAAAGTAAATAAATAATAGTTAATTATAAATGAATTTGTTATTTTGCATATATATAAATATGTTTATGGGGAATTACATGAATGTAATTGTAGTAATCAGTAAGGGATTTCTACCTTCTTTGTATTGTATTTATGAATTTGTGTAAATCAAGAAATATTCCATTGTGGAAATATTAATACAATTATAGTGAATTGAATGGAGGTTCGCACATAGTGATGTATGTTACCTTGAAATTGTTGATTTATTGAAAACATGAAATGATTATTCCATTAGCCCATCTTAAAGTCTTATGTTCCATTGTTGGTTGAGTTGTTTTTGTTTGGTGGTGTTTTGGTTCATCGTGTTCATGTTGAGTTAAAGGATGATTTTGATGGTTCCTTATTATTTTGTCTCCTGTTTGAGTCATTTTGGTTGAAGAGATTTTCAAATGTTAAGTTTTCGTGTTGAAACCATATTTGCTTCTTTACCCTTGTTTGTGGATTGTCGTTCTTTTGGCTTCCAGAGGCTTGAGATTATTGTCAGTTGATGTTCTCTCTTTATGTTCCCTTGATGAGGCAAGTG
The DNA here is from genome assembly GCA_007258455.2 of Sequoia sempervirens. Lineage (NCBI taxonomy): Eukaryota > Viridiplantae > Streptophyta > Pinopsida > Cupressales > Cupressaceae > Sequoia > Sequoia sempervirens. The sequence continues at coordinate 4,971 of VDFB02111549.1, read as the reverse complement.
TTTTGATATCATGATTTTAAAAGGGTTGTACATGAATTGTTGAGACTTTGATTATGTGTTTATAGCGAGATGGTTAATGCCTCGCGTGGTTTGGTCTTGAGATTATTTGCTTTATCTGTTACGGTACAACCCTTGCCTAGTTTGGTTTATGTTAGGGGTCTTAGGGAGAGTGGCTCTTCGTGGGCGCCGGTGCCTCGGAATGAGGAAGGGCTCAGGATAACCCACGAAAGAGTAATTAAACAAGTGATAACCTAAACAATAGAATTTAGGGGGATGGGTAGTAAAACACACAAGATAATTAAAACTAGATTCCTCGTCTATGCATTAGGGCTACCATATACTAGTGATAGACTAAGAAGGCCATGGTCGGCAAAGTTGTAGTCTCGTCTTCATGAGAGATTATCGGCTCCGCATTAGCTACCCTATGGTGCCGGTGCCTCAGTTAGGAGGAAGGGCCAGGAGATCCATAGATGGGTGTCGGTGCTTCAGTTGGAGGAAGGGCCAGGAGAATCCCGTGAGGGCTATGTGATGACACTCTCCACTAGACACCCTTGTTATTGTTTCTCATCGCCTCTGGATATTGTGATCTTTATGTTGTTTCAGATTCTTGTGAAAATGATTTATGAATGTTCTTTGGTGACTTGCTTAACTGTTATTGCTTGGGTTAAATGTGATGAGTTGCATAGCTTAATTTGATTTTATTGACTCATGAATGTTGTTGATTATGTCATTGTAAACCTTATTTTATGATACCTTTGTATGACGTTGAGTCTTGTGGTTCCCTGTTTGGATGTTCTTGGTTGAGGTCTCTTCTTGTTAGCTCCTTAGCATGGGGGGTGGGTCTTCGGACCCACGTGGTCAGGTGGAACGTGCTAAGCACCCCATTGGGTTCCCAGTCAAGGATCGAGAGGTGCGGATTGGTGCTGTTGCGGCAACTCCAGAGTTGTACCATTCTATTCTGTCATGTGGTTCCTGCCCATATTGGGAAACATGTTTGTATCATTGTAAGACTTGAACAATGTAAAGTAATGAAAAGGATGTGATATAATATTTTATCATCGGTAACTTTGTGTGGATATGGATCCATATCAGATGTTATTCAAGTGTTGTATTTATTTAAGTGAATGGTTCTTATTGATGGTTTTATATGTATGCTTTGTCATGGATTAGATTTGGCTTTCATTCTTTATCATTGATGTATGGCATTAAGTTTCATAATGTATCCTCGTGTACCCCAAGGGACATAAATGATATTGGGTTTGTTTAAATGAATTTTCATGTCATAACTTTTGTGCATCTCATGCATGTTAGTTTTACTTTAAAAAAAAATTGTGTGGTAATAGTTGCCTTAGTTGTCCTTTGGGGTTCGCACGACATGCTATTAAATTAGAGCTTAATTAGCCCCTTAAATTCAAATCCAAGCCTTATTTATTGCATTTTCTGAGGTATAAAGCCCAACACTCATTAATAATGTTTCATAATACTTAATTTGGAAAGGTTTGATTCCTAGGCTAGTGACTTGGGACCCATTTTCCACTTGGAAAATGGGTCCTTCCTAGGTCCTACGACCCTCTTTTGACATGTTATTTCATATCCCTAAAATGTGTCCTATTTATGTGTTCTAGGACCCATTTTCCCTATGGTGAACGAGTCCTCCATTTACAAGCATTGTTTCACATCCATATTCAAGAGATCGAGATCTACATTCTTCATAGCCACTTTATGCTAGATTGTTGATTTACCAGTCAAGACTTCATCCAAGGTATCATTATTTCATGTTTTAGGTTTCATGTTCATGTTTCATTGTTTCATCATAAGGTTTAATTACCCAAATGAGGTTTTGACCAAGGAAAACCTCTATTCCCTAACAATCAACAAATTTCATCTTCCTTGGCATGTGATTGCATGTTTTTAGATTGAAGATTAAGTGGAGAACAAAAGCTATCAAATTGTCCAAGTTGCAAAGTTCTAAAAGTTGTCATCTTTGTTGCAAGATTAGATAAAGTACTTTCCAGATTTTATTTCTGAATTTTGAGAGCTAAACACCTAGAGTTTGGAGTTGTAGACATTGAAGAACAAAACCCTGAAATCAATTTTTCAAAGCCCTAGTAGGGACCCACTTGCCACTTGGCGAATGAGTCCTTAGTGAGGCCCAAAATAACACACTTCTTTTCAACAAGGCATACATCATTTTAGCATCTTAAAACCTTCATATTTTCTAAGTTATAACAGTTAGATTTAATTTCATTCTTATTTATGTATTAATGTTTCTATAATTGAGTGAACATCTAGTCCAAAAATTGGGTTCCTCCATTTGATCAATCCCATTTGGGGTGAACTCTCCTTTTTCCCTATTTCAAACACATTCTGCAGACGAACACAATTTGACTTTCAAATTTCTCCCTAATTTATGCCCATATATTCTATCAAAAATTTGCTGGTTTGTGCTTTAGCGGTACGAATGGGATATGGCTATGCAACCATCAGGATGTCATGTCCATCCAATGGCCCATGCTCGTAAGTAAGCCTCAGATAAGAAATCAGTAAGTAGATCCTCCATATGCATCATAAACCATCACCTCCTCTATTGCACCACCAAATAGGTCAAAATCAACACAGATAATATAATATCTAAATTTTTCTAATATCTCTTTCCAATCTCCCATTGGCTACAACATTAACTCACTGATGTGACAAATTTATTAACCAACCACCCACTAAAAATTAATTCTTGTCTACATTGAGCATGACACTAGAGCTCGACAAGCATTAATATGAAGGTTCAATTATCTAAACTTCCTGCCTTCAATTTTGTGCTCATTTAAGAAATTAACAAGTTCATCTCCCTCCAATCGTTGCATAGCTAATTGATGAGGAGGAAGCATAGTTGCATCTGGCTATGCAACTAGTTCATTTCCTACAACCCAAAAAATTGCAAATGTTTTGCTATGCCCCATCATAATAGTAACTCATAATTAACAAAGCTCTGGCTAATATTAATTTAGAAATTTACAGGTTGGTTTTGTTTATTTGGAAATTGATTCATATTTATTTATGAACTCTTTAATTTAGAGATTTCTGGCTAATATTTATTTTTTCTCATAGCTTTTCATATTTTAAGCAATAATTCTTTCTATATTTATTTGTTTATTTTTGATTGGCTCATAATTTTTTCAATGGCCCATATTAGCTTAGAAATTGGCCTTACATTTATTTCAAAATTCTTGCTGGTTTTATTTAGAATTGTTTAATCTAACAACACTTATTTTCAAGTAGATGCTCAAGAAAAATGAATGGTGCCTTTGAAGATGAAGAAATGTCCCTAAAAAATGAATGATGCCTTTTTAGATGAATAAAATGTCTCTTTTAACGTTTTGAAGTGCCATACTTTAACTTGATATAGTGTTGTTATATAATTACATATCTACTCATTTCCGTGAAGCACCTTAACATTTTCGAGAAACACAAGGATAGGTGCTTCCACAACTTTGTAGTTTTGGTTTTTCTATCCACCCTCTTAGGGATATAGGTCAAACATCATTAGATTTGGATTATTTTTTGCCAATAGAAGTAAGATCAACAATTATCAAATTTTTATAAATAAAATGTAATATTATTATTATTTTTAATTTGTATTTATATACAATACATAGTATATCTTATTAAAAAAAATGTACATTACATTTGTTCGATAAGTCTAGGTGCCTGCCATATAGTATCAAAAACACCATGCAAACCATTTGTACATTTGACTAAATTCTATTAATTTATCAAAATCAAAATAATTTATTTCAAAATTTTGGATTTGTACACTAAATAATAATATTTTAGGAGAAAAATACATAATCACGGTGGGAAGCGTTATTTGGATGATACCAATGTGTGTTGGCCGCATGGATTGGATAAGTTAGAAGAATTCCATAACCACCTCAACAACTTGGTGCCTTGCATCTCCTTTACGAAGGAAATCGAATCTTGTGAGCAACTTCCTTTCCTTGACATTCTTCTTCTTAGGAAACCCGATGGATCCCTTGGTCATCGAGTTTTCTATAAGGCCACCCATACGGATCTTTACCTCCTCTCTTCCTCTCATCACCACCCTAGCCAAAAAAGTGGTGTCCTCAAAACCCTCACCTTGAGAGCTTATCAAATTTGTGATGAGGATCACCTCCCCCTTGAGTTAAGCCATCTTCGCCAGGTCTTCAGATTGAATAGGTACTCTAGTAAGCAAATTTCTAGAGCTTTTACCCATGCCAAGTCGAGTCTTACTCCCATTGCTAAACCCTCTCGCTTCTCTGATCTCCCAGTAGCCTCCCTCCCTTACATCGATGGTCTCTCTCAAAAAATCTCAAGGATCCTTCATAAAAAAGGCCTTCGGTGTGCTTTCAAGCCTTTCTTCTCCTTGAGAAATCGTTTCCCCTCCTTGAAAGACTCCAAGGATATCTTACATGACTCTGGAGTTTATAAGGTGGTTTGTTCCTATGGAATTCCTTATATTGGTGAAATAGGCCTCTCGTTCAGCACTAGAATTAAAGAACATTGTGCTGATATCAGACATGAACGAGTCCTCAAATCTACCCTAGCTGACCACTCCTCCTCTACCAAACACCACATCTATTTGGAAGACACTCAAATCTTGTTCAAAGAAGATAACTTCTTTAAAAGGAAACTTAAAGAAGCCATCTCAATCCATAATCACCCCTCTAACTTGAACCGCGATGAGGGTTGGAGGTTGAGTCAGTCTTGGCATCCTTTGTTGTCTAACCTTAGATCTCACCATCCCCCTTTGTCCCATTAGTCTCCTTGCTGCCTCCTCTCCCCTTCCTTCGTGCCCCCTCCCCGCCTTGTCCGTCTTGCCCTTTTCCGTTTGTTCGAGGGTCTTGCCCTTCTGGTTGGTGCTCTTGATGTTTGTGGGTACTTTCTTGTGTTGTTCCTCTTTTTTGTGCTTGGTCTTTTATTTTCTTTTCTAAT
>VDFB02111548.1:0-29816 GCA_007258455.2 Sequoia sempervirens | reverse complement strand
CTGAAGAAGGCATTGGGTCAGCATGTGATACCCTCTCCAGTTCTGCCACCCCTTGATGACGAAGGGAAATTGATTCTAGTACCTGAGGCCATCCTCGAGATGAGAGAGAGACACCTTCGGAGGTGGGTGATCAGGGAATATCTGATCAAGTGGAGAGATTTTCCAGTTGAGGATGCTACATGGGAGTCGAGGAGATTTTACAGCATCCAGAGTTGAGATTGCTTGAGGACAAGCAATTTCAGGGAGGGCGGACTGTGATGTCCCCATCCTAGTCAGCGCAGCTGGATATGTGGTTAGCCTATTAATTCGATCCTCGTAGGCTGACAGATGTGTGTAGAGGATCATTTGAGGCAGTTACCCGGTGTTCAGGAGCATCCTTCTTTCAGTTGTTTCAGGCTGGGCCTTCGCAGAATCCTTCAAAGAGGTTTTTCAGAGACTTGCTATTTTTAGAAAGTCAGACAGGCGGAAGCTGCTATTTTGGGCAGGGCACCTGGTTTAACTAGTTAGCTTAGAGTCGACCCAGTTTGTCAGTTTGATGATCAGATGGGAAATAACGGAGTATTTAATGATTATTGAATAATTAATATTTTGACTTTATATTAAAGTCACTTTATTAATTTATTTAAATATTAATAATTAATGGCATATTATAAAGTATTTTTAATACTTTATAATAAAGTGAAATATTTGTTATAATGAATAATTATTTATTCATTAAGGGGACGCCATTTATTATTCATTTTTCCTAAGTTGAGAAAAGGTGTAATTAATCATTTTATTTAAATGATTCTTAAAAGAGAGCTTGGGTCGAATTTTTGAAATAGGCATATATATTGACTGCCAAGACAAATCGAACTCTTATGTTATGATTATTCAATTTGTCTTCTTTTTGCTCTGAGCACTGAAGTTTGCAAAACCTAGGGTTTCAGCAGACGATTGGTTTTGAAGAACGATACCTCTTCAAGATCTGGCATACTAAGGCTGTGAAATACCAGTTGAAGTTTGTCGTACTTGGTGACTTCATATAGAGGTTGCAGTTGCACTTACAGGATTGATTCAGGGAGGATTTATCAGAGTTATTCATCAATTGACTGGGGCGACCTCTCATAGACTATTCCACAGAGATCTGGCATCTTATTTATTGAGGCCGTACTTCATTAAATGCTGCTGCTGGGCCGTACATTTCTGTACCAGCAAGGCCGTACCACCTTCCTCAGGAAACCACGCCTCCAGTTATCAGTTTCTATCATTTGGATTTGGTGCGCCTAGGGTCTACAGAGCTCCAGCATCGATTTCAGAGCCTGAGGATTCATTCTTTGTTTCAGCCGTACATTTCTTCCTTGTTTTCTGGCGCCTGCAAGTCTACAGGTTCTTTCCAAATAAAATATTGTTTTCTCTCACTGTAATTGATTTCATTTGTCATTTGAGTTCTGGAAGTAAATATATGAATGCGCCTTCATCTGGAGATCAATATTGATGCGTAGTTATTATTTATTTATTTTTTATGAATTTTTAAAGCCTTCTAGTGCAAAATCGCAATTTACTGTTTTATTGCAAAAATCCTCAAAAACACAAAAAAATACAAAAACAAACAAAGTCAGCATATTCCGTCAAGGGTTTGGGTTGAGAGACACCTGGTCTCTTACATTGTACTAGGCGCAGTTATTATAGTTGTTATTCTGTTGTGAGTCAAAAACAAATTTATTACCTTCAGTTGGGATGCTATCCATTTATAAAACGACATATGAAATTTAAGGAAATCGCAGCAATTTTCTAGGCTTGGGTGTGGAGTGTACAAGGCAATTTGGTACCAATACTAGTGGATTGTTGAAGGTGTTAACTCTGCAAAATCATTCAACAAATTAAAGGATGTCTAGCATATGAGGCTAATGAGTAGAATCAAGACTGTTAGGTGATGAAGTTGTTCATATAATAGTAAGTTACAGCAGATAAGAAAGGCAGACTATCATTGAGGACAGCAAGGAGAATTAAGGTGTTGAAGGTGATGATGGTAGTGTATACAGTTTATCACTATTTCATTGTTACAGCAGACCTGGAAAGGAGCCATTTAACTTCACAGAGGTTAGGCATTAATTATCTTTTATTCACTGTATTTGTTTAAACTCATAAAATCTATGGATTGCTTTCCCTTTAATGCAGTTCCTACAATGCATACTATATGTTAGTAAAATTGTCACTTTCAATCTGTTTGCCAAATGTTTGTAAAAGTGTCCATTCCATGATATCTAGAAATTATGAACGGAGGAAAAACACGACTAGAGACTACACCAACCTTTTGTATGAGAATTGTTTGACATAATGCCCATGGGAAAAAGTGTTAAAAATTTTGGTGAAATTCAGTAAGGGTTGTTATAGTGGTATCAGAGCACAGTATTTTTCTTGCAGCCTGTGGGTGAGTGATGCATCCAAGCACTCATCATTATTACTTGAGGAGAAAAAGGTCTAATCCGGATTTTGAAACTCAGCCCGAGATTGAACAAGAACAAGAGTTGGATATTTTTGAAATGGGTGAAAGAAGGATAGAACCCTCTAGTTTGGAAAACATGATGAATGATCTTGCCAAGGCATAGCATCAAATGATGCAACTTATGACACAGTCTCGGCAACAGATGGCACAATCACAACAGCAAATTACTCAAATGTTTGCACAAATGATGGAAAACAATACTAATGTTGGGACCAATGCTAACAACAGGACCGAAGGATCTATAGTTAATAACAGAGTTGCTCATACTAGGACCTTTGGTGGCTCAATTAATTCTAGACCCTCCATGCCAAATGTCATTCCAAAAGATAACCCTCTAGAAGTGAATAATGAACCAACAGAACAAGAAACGCATGCTCAAGCTATGAGAGATTGGAGAGCATTAGGTGCAGATTTCTAGGCTGAAATGTCTTTTTAGGATTATTTGGAATTCAGGCAAAGGCATAGACCCCATAGAGGTGGAGGTGGTAGGCCACAAAACAATGAATTGCAAAGAAAAGTGGGTAAGTTATTGATTCTGTATTTTGATGGTTCTAGGAAGACTACAGCTAGAGCTTGGGTCCAAAAGCTTGATACTTATTTTCAACTCAATCCTATGGCTAAAGATGAAGTAATTAAATATGCAACTTTACACCTGGATGGGAGTGCACATGAATGGTGGTACCACAGAATGATAACTTTGAGTCATGATCAGATTGTTTCTTATAAGGAGTTCACACAAAAATTAATTGATAGATTTGACAAAAAGGATCTTGAATTACACTTTAAGGAATTAGCATAGTTGAGGCAATGGGATGCAGTGGACACTTATATTGCAGATTTCCAAAGATTATTAGTGATGGTGATCGATATTTCTGAAAGGAGGTTGATTGTGATTTTCACTAATGGGTTATCTGATCCCTTGCGGGGTCGGATTAAGGCCCTTAGCCCACAAACATTACAGGAAGCCATTAAAAAGGCAAGAGGCATGGAGTCTTCAATTTTCCGAAGTAAATTTCAGTCAAAAGAATTCCAACAAAGGAAAGAAACCTTTTCAAAGAGATTCAAATCTGAATACAAAGCGATCAACAAGACTGAATGAAGACCAACTTGATGACCTTCGTAGGAAGAAATTGTGCTTTCAATGTAAAGAACCTCGAGACCCAACTCATAAGTGCTCAACTAAGGCTAAGGCTAAGGCTAATTGAGTACTTTTCATAGGAGGAATCAGCTACTGAAATTTCAGAGCAGCAGACTGATTCGGATGATAAAAACGAAGAAAGTTCTTTAGAAGAGTTAGAAAATGAGCAAGCAAGTCGGGGCACACTTGCCCAACTCTCTAACTTCCAGAAGGTTGGTTCTTTCAGAGTTCGAGGTGTATTATGTGGACCATGGATAGTCACTCTAATTGATACAGGTGCCACACACAATTTTATTGATGAGGGAGTGATAGCCAAGAGAGGAATAAAGACAAAAAAAATTGATGGCCTCAAGGTGATGGTAGCAGATGGATTCACCCTCACATGCACTAGGAAGGTCCTAAATTTGAGCATTCAATTAGGTGAGTATGAGATTAGAGATGATTTTTATGTGATGAGCATAGGAGACACAGATGTAGTACTAGGTATGCAATGGATGTGGTCTATTGGAGAGTTCTATATGAACTTGCAGACCATGGAGATGAAATTTGAGGCTAATGGTAAAAAGGTTCTACTTAGAGGCATGTCAAATGGTGAGCCACAAATAGTTCTTTTATAAAGAATGGAAATTCTTATCAAGCATGACCAAGTAGAGTGGGCAGTGGAATGCATCATCCAACCTACCATTACAAATTCATGTTGATGTGTGTTTTGTGACACACCAAACATCAGAATAAAATGCCCAAAGATAGCTTTATCCTCTCTTGAAAAACTACCTCTTATGCTAAGATTGCTAGAAAGGTCATACGGTAATTCCAATGTTTCGTTTGGGGGGATGGAAAAGCTCAATGGATGATGTGATATGCTGGTTATACAAAGGGACTTATGCTAGGCTTGTTCAATTGACAATGAAGGTTTAGGCAATGAAGCTCTATTGCTTGGGTCTTGGATCAAATAAACTGAAAAAAGGGGATAAGGGTTTAGAATTTCTAATTTACTTTCTAAGAATTCAAGAGATGGTATTGACTTGGTGGAATCAATAACCACACTTTGCTTCGCCACGCTTAACGACAACTACACAAAGGGGGTGCAATCTTCAAGGGAATGTGCTTATTTTTTTCACATCATGAATAACTACCATCAAATTGAACAATATTTATCCAGACAGAAGTTAAGCATCCACAAAGTAAGCTCAGGCTAACTTTACGCATTGAACGAAAATCATTCGTTCAAAGAAAGTATGAGCGGAAGATTCACCATAAATCAATACTTATCAGATCGTGCATTCTTCTAACATACATGAAATAAAATCTAAACTATGATGAGGGATAAGAACCATGCCAACTCCAAAATAAGAGAAGCAATCAACATCAAAACAATGCATGCATTACTTATTACTTTGGCAATCGTACGCAACAATTACTTATCTCAACATGTTTTGCAACATGCTCCCATGCTTTACAAATGAGGAGTGAGCTCAATTTATAGGCTCCTCGATTACAATTCAATGGCCAAGATTGATTTAGAATCAATGACCGAGATTAAAATAAAACCCTAATTAGGGCTTGCCATAACTAACTCCTTCTCGTCGACCAATGAGAAAATTACACTCAAGGATACTTGTCCTTTTTGCCAAATATGAACCCATAATAAAATAGAAAGTTGTTGAATCTGGACGTGCTGACTTGGAACAATTTGATTGGTTGAGGTGCCACTTCAGCAGGTTGGATGTCCGCCTTGGTCACTTTGTTCGTTTTTCCATATTCTTGCCTTAGAATATTTTCCTTGCCGATGACTCTGTCCTTTGTGCTCATTTCTTCCTGGCTTTGATCTTGGATTCCTTTTGAGACTTTGATTTCTTCTTCTCACTTGTATTGGAAGTCTCGCCTTGGAACACATGTTTAGACTTGAAGTTATTAAGGTTTTCTTTCTTGATTGCTTCGAAATTCCCGCAAGCGCCTTGAGTTGGATTGGTGTTATTCCTTTGGATTTCCTCTCTGAATTATCCAATTTGTGTTAAGAAATTATCTAAGTGCGGAAATTTGTTTGGAACAATCTTCCTGCCACCATCTGATTCTGATTGAGAGTTTGTCTTTAATTCTTCAGGGGATGAAATCCTTCAAGAAGTTGCCCTGGTTGCTTCAACAGGTTTGGGATTGTAGATGAAATCCTCCCAAGATGTCTGAATATTATTTCAAGTGCCTTGAATTTGAAGAAGAATGCCTCTGTGCTTTTGCCACAATAGAGGAAATTGGAATTTTCTCTGTGAAGTATTTCCCATACTTAGCCAAATTTTGGCTATTCAAGTTCATTTTGTAACACCTTCATGCGGATTATTCAACATTTAGCCAAGATTTTGGCCATCTCGATGCTCGAATGAACTTTTCCTGTGGACTTGCCTTCAATTCTGAATCCGACTTGTGCTATGTAGGACAAATTCCACCCTTGGACAAGGATTTTATTCACTTCCTCTTTACTTCTCCTTTTTATTCCTCTTGTTTTCCTTCCAACACTTAGTCAATTTTCTGAATTTTTTATCCTCTTGGCTAGGCGGACTTCATGAACCTCATGTCATGGCTTCCTTGACTTGGGCGGACTTCCCTTCCAACTTGCCATTTCCTCTTCAAGTGTTGATTCTTTCTAATTCCTCCTACGTTCTTCGAGGCAGACATCTCACCTGTACGAAGCTCGAAGTTAGAAAAATACTCACAAATTGTAAAGAAGGCGATTTTATGACTGGAGAGTATTTAAATAAATTAATTAAAAAATTCTAGAACTCGACTGCCTAGGCTGGTTGGAGAATAAATCTTAATAAAATGAAATTTAACCAGCCTTAATCTTTTTAAAAGAACATTCAAAGAATTTTTTAAACAATTTACTGGACTTTTAAAGTGGAAAACTGAAGTTTTTGTGCAAATCCAAGATAAAAATCTTTTTTTCTTCTTCAAATTCGCCAGTTATGACTCTGCAGTTGATTGAGAAATCTGAAAATAGAAGAAAAATGTCCAACCTTGTGCTCTGGAATTAATGCAACTTGCAGCTCAAGAAGAAAATAAGAAGGACGCCTTTGGCTGAGAGAAGTTTGCCTGTGAAAAAACTTAACCTGTGAATAATGAAAAATAAACTCACAAGCACTTCTTTTATAATAAAAAGTTTCCTTATTAGCCAGGGTCGATCTCTTCTTTGATTGGGTGCTTTGCTTTAAAACGCAAAAAGCAATCTGATCCTCTTTTGATTTTTCAAGGCGTCCCTTTTTGCTTGCTTGTTAAGTTTTTATTTTAAAATAAAAACTTAAGTTATTTTATTCTCCTTTTGCCTTTAGAAAAATTCGACTTCTAAGTGGACTAATCCACTTTTCAACTGGATTTTTCCCTTTACCAAGGCAACTCCTTGCCTTAGAAAAACTTTTCAATTCTCTCCTTCAAAATTCGACTTTCAACTGGAACTTTCATCTTTCTAACTGGAATTTAACTTCATCTTGAAATTCTTTAAGTCCAATTCGAATTTTTTACTTGCCTTAGTCAATTTTCATCATTTTCCAACTGGAATTTCGAATCATCCAACTGGATTTCTTTCAACTAGGCGAATTTTAGCAAGACCTTTTAAATGGACGAATTTCAATTGGATTTTTTCAAGATTTAACTGGATTTCTTTTCGATGAATGGATTTTTAAATGGATTTTTCAAAGATTGAATTGGATTTCCTCATGGGTGCACCTCTCCAGACTTAGGCAAATTTTATCATGATTTTCTTGCTTTTTACCTGATTTCCTCGTTGATTTTCTTGGTTGAAGGTGCATTTTTCAATTGATTTTCCAGCTTTTGCATGCACTTTTCCTTGCTTTTCTCATCTTTGCATGCGCTTTTCCTTTGCTTTTCTCATGATTTTTCGATTTTTAAAGATTTTTGCATGCTTTTCAATTCTAAAAGTGGAAACTTTCGACTCCACTGCCAGTGAGACCTAGCACTTTCTAAAAATAGAAACTTACTAAAAATAGAAAAAAGCAAAAAGCAACTTTCTAAAAATAGTAAATTCCAGATTGGTCCGGAAATGCCAAAAACGAAAAAAGCAAAAAAGCAAAAAAACAGAATCCCTAAAAAATAGGAAGTGTCAGAATTGAGCGAAAGCACAGGCGATCCTCGTCTACCGGGTCTTCTAAGCACTTCTATGACGTTCATGTTCAATTTCAGGCTCAAATTCTCAACTTGGCTCGGGTGACGACTCCAAACTTTGACATGAAATTCCCAGAGCAACAAAGATTATGAAATTGCCACTCAAAGCTAAACCCTAAGAGCAAACCAACGAGGGTCCCCATTTGCAATGGGGCGATGTGTGAAAAGGTCACAACAAGTCGCAAAAGAGGAGTTATCACCCAGATGTACAGGGCTTGATGTCTAAGCACAACATGATTTTTGGCAACATACCTCCAAGGAAACCTCCTGAGTGAGGCATTGAGCATGTCATTGAGTTGGAGGGAGCCAAACCCATGATAACTACCCCATACAAGCACCCGAAGAGACATAAAGATGAAATAGAGAAGGCCATTGAGGAGCTGCTCGAAATGGGACACATTAGGCCCTGTAAGAGTCCTTTTGCATCTTTGGTGGTGTTAAAAAAAAGGATGGGACTATGCATATGTGCATAGACTACAAGGCTCTAAATAAGAAAATAAGAAATAGATCCCATCCCAAGGATAGATGAACTAATAGATGAATTACATGTTGCTTGTTATTTCCCCAAGATTCATTTGAGATCAAGCTACCATCAGATTCGAATCTGTGAGGAAGATGTGGAGAAAACAACTTTCAAGTGTCACTTTGGACACTACGAGTTTTTGGTTATGCCATTTGGCCTAAACAACACTCTTGCCACTTTCCAGTCTTGTATGAACATGGTCTTCAATAAGCAGCTCCGCAAGTTTGTTCTAATATTTTTTGATGGAATATTGATAGTTAGCAAGACATGGGAAGAACACATGAGGCATTTAGATGAGGTGTTAAGCATACTTTAGAGGGGAGTCCTTATATTCTAAGGAATTGAAATATGAATTCAGCATGACAGAGCTTATCTACCTCAGACACATAATCAATTCCAATGGAGTTAGGATGGATCCAGATAAGATTAAAGCTATTCTAGATTGGCCTCCACCCACGAATCTCTCACAGCTTAAGGGATTTTTTGGTTTATATGGGTTTTACAAAAGGCTCGTAAAAGGGTTTTCACAAAACACGGCTCCACTCACTGATTTGACTAAGAAGGGGGCTTTTGTTTGGACTAATATAGTGCAACAATGTTTTGATCAATTTAATCAGATTATTAGCACATGCCCAATTCTTGCTATTCTCGATTTTTCCAAACCTTTTGAGCTTGAGTGTGATGCTTCTAGAGAGGGAATGGGTGTTGTTTTACAGCAAGATAAGCATCCCATTGCTTTTGAGAGCAAAAAACTGAGGGGTGCCGAGAGGAGTTATTCTTACAATAAGGAGATGTTGGCCATTATGCATGCACTAGCCAAGTTCAGACCTTATCTTGTGGGAGGTAATTTTATGGTAAAAACTGACCACAACAGTCTAAAATATTTCTTGAATAAAAAAGACTTGAATGATAGGCTACAAAAATGGGTAAGTAAGCTTCAAGCTTACGAATTTGATATTGTCTATGTCAAAGGAAAGGGAAATGTTGTCGCTGATGTCTTATCTAGGAGACCATGTTTATGCTCATTAGTGGAGATTACAGCAGATTGGAGAGAGAAGATTTCAGCTAACTATGCTAAGGATCCCTGAGCTACTAGTATCATTGAGGGTACTACATAAAATGGCAGGTGATGAGCACATGGTTATACTAAGAGAGGGGGGTGAATCAGTATAACAACAATCTTTATTTTTTCAAACTTAATCCATGAGCATAACAATTGCATAGTAACAACAATATAAGACGTAACAATTACACAACACAAGTAGAACACATGATTTATATGGAAACCATTACGAGAGAAAAACCATGGAAAAATATTTCTTTTATATAAATCTCTTTTACAATCTTTGCAGGAACCAACCTACTGGAGGCACCAACCCCCACTACTAAGAACCAATTTACAAATCAAAGTTCCTCCTTCAATGTTGTTTATTCAACAGATGATGGACAATTAGATCTCTTGTTTGATACCACTCTTCCTCTTGAATTTATCTTCCTTGAATGATCTCAAAATGTATCTTGTTCATGTTAGTGATTTACTTCATGATGATATCATTTATTTCCTTCACCAAATCTGCATTATATTCCCTTCATAAATTTCAATGTAATTCTGCCTCAAAAACTGCTTGTAAATCTGCCTTACATCTGCCTCACATATGCTTATAATTCTGCCTTAAATCTGCATATATTTGATGTGACATTACATACATTTTTCTTCTCAAATTTGCATAAAAGCCCCTTGTCAAATCTGCTCATGTATTCTTCGTGGATCTGCTTTTATACCCAAGACAAATTCTGCTCTCACATGGACTGATTTCTCATGTTATCTTTTTACTTGTGTTTCAAAGATATACTTTCATTCCACCACAAAAGTTCTGATCTAAACTACTGGAGATCTGCACTTAGACAACTAAATTCTTATTTCAACACTTCACACAATTATCAATCTGAATTTATATCTTCTTGAATGGGAGTGACTCTATTAATGGATGCAACTCTTTTAAAAGAGACAACTCTTACTAACACATACCTTTCCAAAATGAATCGTTGCCTTTATACATTTTAATTATCTTCAAAAATAATCACTGCTCCTCTTTCATTAATATTAATTGCTGCTTATTCAAATAGTAATTGTTGTCCTTTGTAACTAAATAAATTGCTGTCTTTTTATGATTAAAATCAGATCACACCCCTTCACAATTTCCATATACTAATTCAATTATAATTGCTGCTCATTTAACTTGTTAATGCTGCCATCTTAAATCTTAAATGCTGCCTTTTTATTATCACTACCTTTTAATTAATCGCTGCTTTATATTAATATAAACTCTGCCTATATGACTATTAATATTTAGTATCAATCACTGCATACTTATTGTTGATTTTAATCATTGTCTTCTTAATCGCTCCATTTCACTTTTAATTATTACCTTGCAGCTTCATCAATGATTGTCTTTGTTCTAAAATGCTTTGATTTTTCTGCCGCTGGATATTCATTGCATCATTTTCTATCCGACAATTCACAAGAGCAACTTGAATTGTATCTTCCAATTTTGGATGAAACAGTTGCTAGAATAATGAGCATCTTTTCCCTGTTGAGATATTACTGTAATGTTCCCTTCCTAACCTATTCAGTAGTGTGGCAAAGTTAGCCTATTCAGTAGTTCCCGTAGGCTAACGGGGGTGTGGTTAGGGAACTTTGGTGACAATTTATCTAGAATTGTTTGGTTGGGAGTTGCATAACGCCTCTTTTTGATGATTTTCCCCACACTTACTATTTTTAGTAAGTCAGTCTCATACACTAACGAAGCCAATTGTCAGTATTGCTATTTTTAGTATAATCGGTGGATGTTGTTTTCGGTGTCATCTCAGTATTTGATATAGTCCAATGGTTTTAAATTAAATAATGATAAGTTATTAAATAATAAAGTTAAATTAAAGATTTAACTTTATCATTATTTTAATAAAAGGACTATGTGGGCCCAATAATAAAGCAAAAGTGCTTTATTTAATTTAATGGGGCCTTTTTGGACTTGGACGCCCTTGGGAAAATAAAAGTGAATTTTAAATTAAATCAAAAAGGCAAAAAGGGGGGCATGGCTTTTGGGGATTGATATAAAAGTATTCTTTTGAAGGAGTTCATTTCTTTTGTGATTTTGGTATGTTGGATATTCTTCATTGTTGGAGGAGCTATTTCTTTAGGAGGGTTTGTGAGTATTGATATAAAGCAAAAGTGTTTTATTTAATTTAATGGGGCCTTTTTGGACTTGGACGCCCTTGGGAAAATAAAAGTGAATTTTAAATTAAATCAAAAAGGCAAAAAGGGGGGCATGGCTTTTGGGGATTGATATAAAAGTATTCTTTTGAAGGAGTTCATTTCTTTTGTGATTTTGGTATGTTGGATATTCTTCATAGTTGGAGGAGCTATTTCTTCAGGAGGGTTTGTGAGGATGAAATCCCTTGTAGATGACATCTTCTACATTAGTGAAAGATCCAATCTAGGAGATTTGATTGGTGATTTTCATTCAGAATCACAATCGGGCATTTATGGAATTTTGATATCTTCATCTTCAATTCTTCAAGCTTGAAATCGTTGGAGATTCACAATTGTGACTAAACAAGGAGATTTTTAGAGATATTATTGAATATCTATTGAAAAAAATTGTAAGGGGGATATTTCACTTCCAGAGGCTTGAACCTATTCTTGCATTCAACTTAGCACAATACATAGGGGTTGGCCATACTATTCCTTGCTGGTCGTACCATGTTTGATAGGGTCGTGGGAGTTTAGTTGTTGGTCAGCTCAGTTTTGAGGAGTGTTTGCTGCTGTTTGGGGTCGCCCAAGGCTCAAAAACACTCAGACTTCATTTGCAACGAACTTGGAGGAGTTTTGGGAAGGTGGCGTTCTAGTTTGACACTCCCAGTTTGCAAATTTTGTGAACAACACAGTCAAAACCTTTGTTGCATTTTGTGGGTATGTTGAAAATAGATATGTAATGGCATTTCCAAAACTGGGTTGCTCTTAGTTTTTGGAAAAATTGTATATTCTGCTCAGAATGTAAATCTGGAAATTTCAACCTCTTATATTCTTGAATATTGCAATTTTATTGAGTTGATTATTGTTGCAAATCTCTTTATTATCTGCACTATATTTGTTTATCTCAAACCATTGCAAAATACATCTCATACACATTTGAAAACAAAACAAAAAAGGGGGAAAAAACAAGGGTGTATGTTACACTGGTATCAGAGCAGTGTATCCTGCCACCCTAAAGGGGTTTTCAGAAAACAGTGTTATGACAGTTGACTAAATGAGTAATGCAGCCATATACCCATCATTATAATCTGAGAAGAAACAGATCCAATGCAAGCCTTGAGAGCCTACCAAAGTTAGATTCCTTTGCAGGCATTGAAATGGGTGACAGAGAGCAACCATAGAAACCTAGCACTAGGGAGATGTTGAATGATTTGGCTAGAGGGAAGCATGAGTTGCAACAGAGTTTAGTCCAGATGATGGCTTTAATTAACCAACAAATGCTTGGGAACAACAATAACAATCAGGAGAACAATCTAAAAACAATGGTGGGAACAATGGGGGTCACAATGAGGGTAACAAAGGGCACGACAGGAACAATGGTAATGGTGAAGGTTCAGTGAATGATAGAAGAACAAATCAGCAAGGCAGAACTAGAACAACCAATTTCAAGCCCTTAATGCCTAACTTTCCATCCAGATTTAATTGAAATATGCTAACCAATTTTTTTGAAGGAATTACACAACATAACCAGCAATAGTTAACTGGATTAGCGTTAGCATCAAACTGAAAACCAAACTTGAAAGAACTACTCAACGTCAAAAATGTGCACTCAAGATCCCAATGAGGGCGAGGTGCTAACATATGACGGAGTGTTGTATTGAAACTAGAAATTAATAGGCGGATAACCAGCCATGAAGAGCATTTCCACACTACCACCAAACAGTGGGGGGAAAAAGATTACAATTAAAACAATTCGTCCGCTGCGGCGGGCATCCACAGAGTTGTGGGGATTCACCACTATAAAGTAGGTACAAGAATATTACAATCAAATTATCCACACTAGCGGTAAACCATCCAGGGGTACTTATGTGTGAAGAATAAGAATTAATTGCAGCAATTTAAACTGGAACAGTACTACTGTTTACAGTTTGTACAAATAAGAAATAAGCTGCAAATTACAAAGAATTACAATAGTCTTCAAACACAAGAATAATAGATGATTTCTTACAATTATTTAACTCTTCAAACTGCTGATAATGCATCAAAAATCAGAACTACTAAAGTCTGATACAGAAAACAGAAAACTGGAAATTTCAATCAGCAACTGGGAAAACCAAAGAATTATTCATAACTCACTCATTTCACCTCCAAATCGAATGAGACCAAGTGCAAATGATTGCTAGAAGGTAGGCGACCAAATTGAGGTGATGAAACAACTTCAAAGAACTCTTGTTAATTTTGCACGAAACCCAATGTACTTCCAGAAAAGTACGGCCCTCCTTGAAGGGGCGATTTCACTTTAAAAATCAAGTTCTCAGAAACAAAATCCAAGAATTGGCAGGAAGGGGCGCCCTTTAGCTGTAGATGAAACAGCAAAACCAAAATTGATGAATCTTCAAAATTTCTTCACAATTGAGCTCAATCTGCTAGTCTGGATGAGAAGCAGCAAATTCCAACTAGATATTGTATTTCAAACATGAAATTGGATGATTGGCTAGGAGGTAGCATCCTCGAAGCAAGAATTCATTTGTCATTCCGACAGCATAACAGTATAACATGAATGGATACCAAAGCTGAGATAAAGCCTTCATTTTTATAGAAGAGCAGAAGACTCTTCAACTCCTCAAGAAAAGATGCCAACAGTCACAGAGACTCTTGAAATTTCTACAGAACCATTCAGCTTCTCAAAAATGCGTCCACTTTACAAGGCAATATAAAAATCTTTATTTTAAAATATTAACTCCATCAAAAAGGCGTCCACTTTATTTCTCAAGGCTTTTGTCATTATTAAAAAATTAAATCACTTTTATGAGAGCATACCCCTTCCAAGTCCCCCTTTTAAACACAACTTAAGTTGTCTTGCTAGGCCAAGGGGTCAACTGCAAAATATAACCTTGATGCCTTTATTCAACATAAAAATGCCTTAAGAGGTCAAACATGAACTGCAAATGAAAGCTCCAACTGGAAATGAGGTACTGAAGGCTGACAAACTCCATACTGCTTAAAATAGAATTTACTATAAATAGTAAACTCTCAGAAAATGTCAAAGAACCTCAGAACAGGAAACCCTAATTTTACCTCACACACGCCTACAGGCTTCCAGAATAGGCTGTTGAGTGTCAGAACAGATTACTGATGAGAAGGGGACATTACAGTCCGCCCTCCTCGAAATTGCTTGTCCTCAAGCAACTGAAAAGATGGATGCAACAAAATATGTTCTCCTTCCCACGTGGCATCTTCAATAGGCAAATTCTTCCATCTAACCAAGTATTCTTTGATTGTCCTTCTCCTCAAAGAACGCTCTCTAGTATCAATGATTTCTTCAGGAATCAACACCAACTGACCTTCCTCATCCAATGGAGGTAATTCTGAAGTAGCCACCACGTTGTGTCCAATTGCCTTCTTGAGGCGTGACACATGAAAGACATTATGTACTTTGCTTTCAGCTGGAAGCTCCAACTCATAAGCAACTTCACCAATTCTCTTAGTGACTTTGAAAGGACCATAAAAACGTGGCTTCAACTTTTCCGCACCACTTTTCTTGAGAGAAGATTGTCTATATGGCTGAAGCCTCAAGTAGACCATGTCCCCAACTTCAAAAGACCTCTCAACACGCTGTTGATCAGCGTATAACTTCTGCTGATTTTGGGCTTGTTGCAGATTTTCTTTGAGAGATTTCAAGATGTCTTGGCTCTGTTGTAACATATCCTGTGCTTGTGGAGCTCTACTATCACCAAACACTAAATCAACAAAATTAGTAGCTTCATAACCATAAAGAGCCATAAAAGGTGACATCTTAATTGACATGTGATAAGAAGAGTTATAACAATACTCTCCTAAATGAAGCCATTTAATCCAAGCTCTTTGCTGTCCTAAAACATAGTTTCTTAGGTAGCCCTCTAACCATTTGTTAACAATTTCTGATTGCCCATCTGTTTGTGGGTGATAACTAGTGCTTGGAGTAAGCACTGTCCCACTCAATCTGAAGATCTCTTGCCAAGAAAACACTTAGGAACTTGTTGTCCCTATCACTGACAATAGTTTTAGGCAATCCATGCAAACGGAAGACCTCTCTGAAAAATAACTCAGCCACTTGAGCTGCTGTAAATGAAGTGGTGACAGCAAAGAAATAAGCAAATTTCGTTAGTCTATCAACCACAACAAAAATACAATCACGTCCTTGCACCTTGGGCAACCCTGTGATGAAATCCATGGCAATACTTTCCCATTTCTGATTCGGAATGGGCAAAGGCTGTAGTAGACCAGCTGGATAAGAGTGTTCATTTTTATTTCTTTGACAAATCGGACACTCTCTAATGTAGTTCAAGACTTCTTCTTTCAACCCTTTCCAAGTGAACCTTTCACGAATCTGCTTATAAATTTTGAAAATCCCTTGATGACCAGCAAGGGGAACATCATGAAAAGATTGTAGAATCTTCCTTTTAAGCTTAGATTCTTGCACTAAAAAGATTCTATCTTTGTAGTAAATTATCCCATCAACCAACTTATACCTTTCATCAACCATTTGACCTTCTAGCAAGCTGGTTGCAAACTGATTTTTAACATAATCAGCAGCAATTAACTCCTTCCAATCTGTTGATAACTCACAAAGTGACTGCAAATGAGGCCCTTCTTGAAAGAGCATCAGCCACTATGTTATTTTTCCCTTTGACAAATTCAATGTCAAAGTCATATGCTTGGAGCTTACTTATCCACTTCTGCTGCCTTTCATTCAAATCCTTTTGGCGCATAAAATGTTTAAAACTATTGTGGTCAATCTTAACAACAAATTTACTTCCCACCAAGTATTGACGGAATTTAGACAAAGCATGCATGATGGCAAGCATCTCTTTGTCATAAATAGAGTAAGTTTTTTCTGCCCCTCTCCACTTCCGGCTCTTGAAGACAATAGGATGTTTGTCTTGCATTAGAACAGCTCCAACACCTTCACCTGAAGCATCACACTGTAATTCAAAAGGTTTTGTAAAATCCGGAAGTGCCAACACTGGACATGTACTCATGATTTGCTTAAACTTATCAAAAACTTCTTGTGCCTTCTTAGTCCAAAGGAAAGCTCCTTTCTTTGTAAGATCTGTGAGAGGTGCTGCTTGATGAGAATATCCTTTCACAAATCTTCTATAAAATCCACATAATCCTAAAAATCCTCTCAAATGAGAAATATTCTTTGGAGTTGGCCAATCAAGAATGGCTCTTATCTTTTTTGGATCAACTTTCACACCCTTTGAATTGATAATGTGGCCAAGATATAAGAGTTTTGTCATCCCGAACTCACACTTTAATTCTTTGGCGAACAAACATTCCGCCTCTAAAATACTAAGCACTTCTTCCAAATGCTTAAGGTGCTCTTCCCATGACTTACTGAATATGAGAATGTCGTCGAAGAAGACAAGCACAAACTTCCTCAACTGTTGTCTAAAAATCTTGTTCATACAAGATTGGAATGTAGCTGGAGCATTTGTCAAGCCAAAAGGCATGACAAGAAATTCAAAATGCCCAAAAGGGCATCTAAACGCTATCTTCTCTATATCCGCCTCCCTCATTTTGATCTAATGATAGCCTGAACGAAGATCAATCTTCGAGAAGAACATGGCCCCATGGAGCTCATCAATAAGCTCATCAATCCTAGGGATAGGATATCTATTCTTGATGGTCTTCTGATTCAATGCGCGGTAGTCAACACACATACGCATTGTGCCATCTTTCTTTTTGACCAGCACCACAGCAGAAGCAAAAGGACTCTTGCTTGGTCTAATGAAACCACTCTCCAAAAGCTCCTTGATAGCTTTTTCAATCTCATCTTTCTGCTTCTTTGGATAACGGTAAGGTGTAGTCATGACAGGCTTTGCTCCCTCTTCTAACTCAATTATATGCTCAGAACCTCTTTCAGGAGGTCTTCCAGGAGGTGGGCTTCCAAAGACTTTGCTCTTCTTTGAAAGTAAGGCTTGAATATCAGGGTGATATTGCCTTTTCTCCTCAACCGGATCAGCTGGTAGAACCAAACATTCAGCAGCCCATTCAACCTGATCGTGACGGATCAGCCTTTCCATCCTCTTCAAAGACACAATTCGAGGGCCCCCATTTGACATCCCTCTTAGAACAACCTTCCTTCCATTAGACTGAAATTTAAACTCCATGGTTTGCAAATTTAATGTGATCTCACCAAGAGATCGCAGCCATTGTATGCCCAACACAACATCAGTGTCTCCAATTCCCACCACATAAAAATCATCTTTAATCTCATAATTTCCTAATTGCATAGAGAGGTTAGGAATCTTCCTCGTGCAAGACATAGTAAACCCATCTACAACCATTACCTTGAAACCATCAAATTCCTCAGTCTTCAAACCCTTCTTGGCAACTAATCCCTCATCAATAAAATTATGAGTTGCTCCAGTGTCAATTAGGGCAACAATCCTCTGTGAATTCACAACTCCATGAACCCGAAAGGACTCATTTTTTTGAAAACTTGATAGTTGTGCAAAAGCACTACCATCTCCCACCTCATCGGACTTCTCTTCTGGATCTTCTTCACCTTCACTACCTGCTAATTCGTATTGCTGATCAGACGAATCAGATTCTGATCCATAATCAGAATAGCCCTCCATTCGATTTGCTTTGCCTCTTCCATAGCAACGGTGACCCTTAACCCAAGGGTCACGGCAAGTGTAGCAAACTCCATCTTTTATAAGCTGTTCTTTGAGCTCTTCTAACAACCTTGGTGGAAACTTCTTGGGCAGATTTGAAGAATGTTTTTTATCTTTCTTATGGCTGAATGGTTTTGAATGAAACTTAGACCTTGGGGCTGCCAACTCCATGCTCCTAACTTTCTTGATAGCTTCATCTAACGTTGGTTGATCAAAAGCTTTGACCCAACCCTTCAAAGGTTCCATTAAACCTTCGGCAAAAAGAACCACAAGTCTTCTTTCAGTAATGTTAGGCACCATTACTGACAACCTCTGAAAATCAGCCACATAGTTTTCTAAAGATCCTTGTTGTTTCAATTGTGCCAATTCTTTGAATCTTAATTCTGGATCCTTAGTATCAAATCTCTCGATCAGCTTGTTGGTAAACACATTATATGTACGAATGAGGTTATGGCCGAGAGTGACCAAACCATGAGTCCACCATTCGTGAGCTATCCCATCCAAGTGCAAGGTAGCAAACTTTATAGCATCTCCTTCTGGCATGGGTCTGAGAGAAAGATAATTATCAAGTTTCTGCACCCAAAATCTAGCTGTGCACTTATTACTACCATCAAAATGCTCCATAGTAATCTTTCCCAATGCTTGGTAGAAATCATTTCTAGGTGCCATAGGAGGACGTTGCTCATTCCTTCCTCCATTCCTCCGACTCCTTTGATTCATGAATTGATCAAAGGTCCAAGCATCTCTCAAATCGAGAGGTAAAGAAACATACTCCATGTAGGCTTGACGTGCATCATCAGCAAAGGTTGGTGCAGCTTCAACTGGTTGTTGCTCTTCTATTGTTGTGAAGACGGGAAAAAGGGGTCTAGAGGATGACCCACTAGGAATTGCAGTATGTTGACCCACAATTCTATCTCCTTTATTCACCTCAGGACTGCCATTATTAGATTTTCCATTAACTCCACTGCTTTCACCAGTTGGATTATTCTGGGGCTGAAGAACATTATGAGCTGCTTGCTGATCCAACTTGGACAATAGACGGGACATCATGTCTATCATCCCATCAAACTTCTTCTCAACTCTGTCCCTCTCTTCATTTGCTTGTCTGACACTGTCTGACATTATTTCAACTGTGTGTTCAACTTCTGCCACTGACTTATCTAAACCTTCCACTGTTTTACCAAGATCTCTTAAGACTCTTGAGAAAGTCTCTGCCTCTGGAACAGACGGAAACTGATGCGGAGTTCTAGCCTGACTTCTGGTGTAGGGCCTAGTGTCTTTTCCACTCATCAGATAACCAACTGCAAACTACCACAGGATGGCAGGGTCTTCTGCTCTGATACCACTGAAATATGCTAACCAATTTTTTTGAAGGAATTACACAACATAACCAGCAATAGTTAACTGCATTAGCGTTAGCATCAAACTGAAAACCAAACTTGGAAGAACTACTCAACGTTAAGAATGTGCACTCAAGATCCCAATGAGGGTGAGGTGCTAACATATGACGGAGTGTGTATTGAAACTAGAAATTAATAGGCGGATAACCAGCCATGAAGAACATTTCCACACTACCACCAAACAATGGGGGGAAAAGATTACAATTAAAACAATTCGTCCGCTACGGCGGGCATCCACAGAGTTGTGGGGATTCACCACTATAAAAGTGGGTACAAGAATATTACAATCAGATTATCCACACTGGCGGTAAACCATCCAGGGGTACTTATGTGTGAAGAATAAGAATTAATTGCAGCAATTTAAAACTGGAACAGTACCACTGTTTACAGTTTGTACAAATAAGAAATAAGCTGCAAATTACAAAGAATTACAATAGTCTTCAAACACAAGAGTAATAGATGATTTTTTACAATTATTTAACTCTTCAAACTGCTGATAATGCATCAAAAATCAGAACTACTAAAGTCTGATACAGAAAACAGAAAACTGGAAATTTCAATCAGCAACTGGAAAACCAAAGAATTATTCATAACTCACTCATTTCACCTCCAAATCGAATGAGACCAAGTGCAAATGATTGCTAGAAGGTAGGCGACCAAACTGAGGTGATGAAACAGCTTTAAAGAACTCTTGTTAATTTTGCACGAATCCCAATGTACTTCCAGAAAAGTACGGCCCTCCTTGAAGGGGCGATTTCACTTTAAAAATCAAGTTCTCAGAAACAAAATCCAAGAATTGGCAGGAAGGGGCGCCCTTCAGCTGTAGATGAAACAGCAAAACCAAAATTGATGAATCTTCAAAATTTCTTCACAATTGAGCTCAATCTGCTAGTCTGGATGAGAAGCAGCAAATTCCAACTAGATGTATTTCAAACATGAAATTGGATGATTGGCTAGGAGGTAGCATCCTCGAAGCAAGAATTCATTTGTCATTCCGACAGCATAACAATATAACATGAATGGATACCAAAGCTGAGATAAAGCCTTCATTTTTATAGAAGAGCAGAAGACTCTTCAACTCCTCAAGAAAAGACGCCAACAGTCACAGAGACTCTTGAAATTTCTACATAACCATTCAGCTTCTCAAAAATGCGTCCACTTTACAAGGCAATATAAAAATCTTTATTTTAAAATATTAACTCCATCAAAAAGGCGTCCACTTTATTTCTCAAGGCTTTTGTCTTTATTAAAAAATTAAATCACTTTTATGAGAGCATACCCCTTCCAAGTCCCCCTTTTAAACACAACTTAAGTTGTCTTGCTAGGCCAAGGGCTCAACTGCAAAATATAACCTTGATGCCTTTATTCAACATAAAAATGCCTTAAGAGGTCAAACATGAACTGCAAATGAAAGCTCCAACTGGAAATGAAGTACTGAAAGCTGACAAACTCCATACTGCTTAAAATAGAATTTACTATAAATAGTAAACTCTCAGAAAATGCCAAAGAACCTCAGAACTGGAAACCCTATTTTTACCTCACACACGCCTACAGGCTTCCGGAATAGGCTGATGAGTGTCGGAACAGATTACTGATGAGAAGGGACATTACATTAATCCCTCGCCAGGAAGAGAAGAGTCCCCATAGACCTTTTTCACACATCAGCCCCATCGGCACGGGGACCCCAATAGCCTACATAGTTTTAGGTTTTGTCCTCCGCACAACGGGTTTGAAGAGTCGTACTTCTTTCAGAAAGTTTCCGTGATACGAGAATCATCCCAGCCAAAGTCAATAATCCGCTTGAATCGCTAGTTTAACGTCACGTGGCGCTCGAAGGCCCGGTGATGACGCAGGGATCGCTTTATGCTTTCGCCAATTCTACACTTCCTATTTTAGTGACCGCTTTTTGCTTTTTCGCTTTTCATTTTTGGCATTTTAACTGGTAAACGGGTTCCCTTTATTTTGGATTTTGCTTTTTCTATTTTTAGAAAGTCAACTCTGGTCAACAAGTCAACTTTCCATGTTTAGATCCAAAATTCAACCAAAAAATCGGAAAAATCATCGAAAAATCAAAGTAAAAATCAAAAAATCAAGTAAAAAATCAGGAAAAGCATGGAAAAATCAGTCAAAAATCTGAGAAAAATCAACCCAAAAGCATGAAAATCATTGAAAAATCAGTCAAAATCATGAGGGAAATCGCCCAAAATCAACTCAATGGCATGAAATCTGTGATAAAATTTTGTCTAAGTCTGGAAAATTCGCGATCAAGAGAGCATGATCAGCCATCAAAAAGGTCGGCCCTACTTTTAAGGGACATGGCAGAGACTCTTAGTAGTCCGCCATGCCTTAGAGAAAAATGGCAAAGACTCTTGCAAGTCCGCCCAAGCCTAAAGGAAAGATGGCAAGGAAAGTATGAGGTCGGCCCTTAAAATGAGGGACTTGGCAAGACATGTCTAAAGTCCGCCCCACCTTGGCAAGGACCTTTCAAACTCCGCCCAGCTTTGGCAAGATGTGTGGAAAGACCGCCCAAGCCTTGAGGAGGATGGAAAAGCACTGAGAAAGTCTGCCCATGACTTGGCAAAGCACTTGGGAAGTCCGCCTAGGCATAAGGAAGGAAAAAAATTGAAATTTTTGCAAAGTGTTTAGTGCTTTAAAGGGAAAATCCGAAATTTGTCTAAGTATGGAGGCCTAGAAGGGGAGAAAATTGAAATTTTGGCTAAGTATTTTAATGCTCTAGAGGGAGAAATGTGAATTTTGGCTAAGTGTGAAAGGCAAATGCTTGAGAAAGTCCGCCATGCCTTGATGGAAGATGGAAAGGACTTGAGGAAGTCCGCCTAGGCCATCGCAAAGGAAGGGTGAAGTCCGCCTAGCATGAGAAAGAGGAGAAAGATTACAAAATTAGCCTAAGTATGGATGTCTAGAGAAAAGTTGATGAAGTTAGCCAAGTATACAGAGAAAAATGCACATGGCAAAGAGGTAGGAAAGTCCGCCCTTGGCTAAGAGGGTTAAAAATTTGTCAAGTATCATGGAATTTTGCCTAAGAGAGACATCCAAACGTAGACTTTGCCTAGAGAAATTCGTCCGAGCAAGAGAAAAATTGATTTTGGCATAAAGAAAATGTGCCGAGCACAATTCAAAGTCCGCCATGGTAGGAGAAAATAAGGATCTGGCGTAACATTTGTAGACGAAATGGCTAAAATTTTGACTTGGCTAGACGAAAATCGAAGTAAGTTTGGAAAATAAACTTTTAGCCAAGGGAAAAAGGAGAAAAAATCAAAATAGCCATGGGTCCAACACGAACGGGTTGGAAATAAATTAAAATATTTTAATATTTTAATTTATTTCCAAATACTCATGAATTTAAAACGCCTTGGACAAAATTAAATTCGCCAGACGTGTATCGGAAGGAAATAAATTGCGTTGGACAAAGATAAAATCCAATAGGCAAAATTAAATTCGCCAATGATTTAAAACTTAGAAAAAACGAATTTAATTAGACATTTAATGTTTTTTTTCAAAAATTCGAAAATTAAAGATAAACATCTAAGCAAAAATCGAATTTTGGAAAATCAAAGAGATTTGCCTGGATAAGATCGCCATGGAGTTTTTTTTCGAAAAATAATGGAAACTTGCCTGTTTGAAGAAGAGAAAACAAATCGAGATCGAGAGAGAAGAAGGCAGTTGCTAAAACAAATCAAGTTCTTCAGCATTATAATAAGTTTCAGCAACTCATTTTTCACAGACACAGCTGAAGAGAAGTTAATCTCTCGAAATTCTAAGACGATCAATCCTTCTGCAGGCAAGATCGATTTTCTCAAAGGAAGGAATAATTTTATGCTGAAGAAGATTTTTTCTCAAAGAAGTGAAGGATTTATTTGCTGAAAGTCAAATTTCTGTGCAAGACAGGCGCAATTTGTCACTTGTTTTTTGATTAAACTCTCGAAGTTTAAATCTGATCTGCAGCCAGAAGTTCTTTCCTGAGGTTTGGAGTTTGATTGGATTAATTCACCATTTCTCTTTCTATCTTTTCATCTTGGCTAAGCTCTGGCCAAATTTCATCTAAATTACGATTTTCAGCTTGCTTTTTCATTGTTTATTTAATGTCGAAGCAAAATATTCAAACACAAGGCACGAAAATAAATTATTTTAAAAAGTCTTCGTAATAATGTTAATATTTCTGACTGCAGGTTGATGACACAGTGGGCGAATCATCGAAGAAGGCGCCAATGAAGTTCGCCAACAAAGGTGTGTAGCGAGAGTCGAAAATAAATTCAAAGTGGAAAAATGTTGCAGACACCGATCTGGGACATGTTGACTTCATAGAGTTCAAGAAAAGAGTATATGGACAGGACAAACTTTCGACACCAATTGCCAGATCAACGGCGGCGAAACGGGATTCGTCGACCGCGCCGAATCAACGGCGGCATGCCAATCCACCACCAATATCATCAAAATCACCGCTAACCCGCAATGACCCCAGCCCAAATCTGCGCCTATGCCATAATATCCCAACCCATCAACCCGTCCGGCTTATTGCTCGGCGACCGCGCCATCGTTCCCAATACCGGCCACGTACCCATAGCCCAAACCGTTAAAATATCGGCCTACACTCTCAAAGACTGGCGTGACACCATTCCTGGACGCCCACCGCAACAGAACCCTACCGCCGCCATACTCTGGAAAACCGGTACGCATCACTACAGATTTGAACCACCTAAGACGTCCAACCCGTCCCCAACGACAGCTTAAAACAAATCCACCTGCTCATCGACCCAAGACCGCCCTCTCACTTGTTCCATTACCGTCTGGCCCACGCCCACAAAACGCACCGCGACCAGCCCGCCGAACCAAACGCAACCCCTACGACCGCCAAACCCTGCTCTACGCATGTTCCACCGCAGCACCCATGCCCAAACAAACACTTAAGGAGGAGTGCATCAGCAATGGTGTCTTTTAAGGCAAAGAGTTTGATTGGGTAAATAATTTATCTTTGGTTTATCTGAAGCCAAAATTTATATGTCAGATCCGGATTCACTGAAATCCTACAAGCGTTTGCATTCCACTCCGGCTAAATGGATGATTTTGCTTTCTTGAAGTCCCGGTGGCAACGAAGAATTTAACATTCGCGAGGCCGGTAAGGTGCAACAAGGAGATTCCCATTCTTTATCGGGAATATGTTAGAATCCTGTCCATCAGTGCAAGCAGCTGAGAGCGCCAGGTTGGAAATCCAGTGGTACCCGTTCACAGCCTATAAGTCCAGGGCCAATTTTGACCCACATCATCATATCCGGACAGTGGATGGGAGAAGGTACAAGCACAGAGTGGAACTGGAGGACTTCTGGGCGAACGCCACTGTAAGAGACCTGGTGTCTCTCAACCCCAACTATGCCAGAAATGATGCAATTTATTTTTGGTTTTGTTTTGCTTTAACGTTTTTCGCAATTTTTGTGTGTTTTAGCAAATAATGATTTTTATGAATTTCAATATATAATCAGCCAGCCAAGATCATCTTCAATGAATCAACAGGAACTTAAGCAAATAATCTTCTACAAGGCTGCAATAAAATTTTATTGATAATAGAACGTATACAAAGCATAACCCACACTAATACATGCTCAAAATTTTGATTATGAAGCTCTTATAAAATTCTGAAAATTAATTGCAAAACCTGGAATTTATTTGCAGCAGCTATAAAACCCTTGCATGGTACAGCCTATTTGAAATATGTTACTTCTCCCCTTCACAATTGATGAAATGCCTCTCGAAAATCCTCAATGCAGCAAAGTAAACTCTTGTGTAGATTCCACAAATATGCAAAGTACTGTAGCATCTACTGTAGCGCGGGTACTGTAGCGTCTACTGTAGCGCAGGTACTATTTACATCACTGTAGCATGGGTACTATTCATGTCACTGTAGCAGCAGATCAATAACTTCTGATTTTTCTTCTCCAATGATGGTTATTTCAATGATCTAAAATCTGCTCTTCAAACCCTTGTCTGTATCTCCTCAATGATGCACAAATTTGACCTTTGTATTGAAGCCAACCATTAGCAAACTTTAGCTGATCTTTCACAACTTCAGAATGTTGGTCTATGAAAAGTTTACGTTCTCCACGGAATGAAGATTTCTGAAACTTGGCAAAAACCCTTGGTTTCTCACAAATCCCAAAGCTCTCACAAAAAAGACAAATTTTGAATAATCAATCACATGAGTTCGATTTGCCTTGAGAGACTTAATTTATTCCTTCAAGAGGCTCGACCCAAAAAAGCACATTAATGACAATTTTAAATGATATTCAATTTCCCCTTTGTGACTTAGGAAAATTAAACATTAAATGGGCGTATTTTTCCTTTTGAGTAATAAATACTCATTAAATAATATTATCCCACTTTATTATAAAGTCTTTTAATACTTTATAATATTTCATTTAATTCATAATTCATTATTTGTCTTTATAGTATAAAGTCACAATAATAATTATTTTAATTATTATTAAATACTCAAATATTCACCGTTTGCTCATCCAATTGCCAAACTGAGTTGAATCTAAGAAAACCAACTAAACCAGGTGCCCTGCCAAAAATAGTAAACCCTGACACCCCGACTTACTATAAATAGTAAGTGCCCAAATAACACTCAGTAAGCCTCTACAAAGGCCCAAACCTGAATCAGAAAGTGAAGTGTTGTCTCCAACCACCGGGTAACTGCCACAAAAGACCCACGAGGGTCAAAATAATAGGCTCACTCCTCAACAAACAATGTCAGCTAAAAAGGGAACATTACAGTCCGCCCTCCCTGAAATTGCTTGTCCCCAAGAAATCTCCACAAATAAGAACGCACCACACCACCTGGATCCCAAGGATAGTGTTGGACCATGTCCCTGCTAGCCACCACTGTCTCCTGTAACTCCCACAACTGATCAACTGGAATAGAATGCCATCCCTTGTCAACCTCAGCGCTGTCTATCATAGGAGCAAGAAACTCAAGAGGAAGCAAGTCAAACTGCAAGCAACACTTGCACCCCAAAACTGCACGAGATATACTATCATCCAACATATCTAACACGTGCATACCAGAACTATGCACCTGAAACAAATTGTGTACATGCGGGTCAAACATGAAACCATATGCACTCTATACCATGTACACACTGTGAAACTCCTCCGTGAGCTAAGTCTGAAATCCCAGTGCACTAGTAGGATCCCAAATGCTATCAACACTCTTCTCAAGACCAGGATAAGGAGAGTGACCAACATCAAACTCAAAGAGCGGATTGTCGTATGAAGATATAGCATCCGTCTCGAACAATGGATTGGTCACAAACTGAACCAAACCACTAGGCTGATCCCAATCGACTGCCTCAGAACCCTCGGGGTACTGAGCATAACCATGCCTGGTCTGCACAAAATCCTCCTCTACCTTCTCGCTCTTCCCACTAACGAGAGAGATAGAACAAAGGCTGCCATCTGTAATACCCCTCAACACATATTTCTTGCCCTATATCTCAAATCTCATCTCCATTTTAGGCAAGTTGAGGGTGAACACACTAATGTCCTGAAGCCATCTCATACCCAACACTAAATCCATCCCACCCAAGTTGACCACATAAAAATCCGCCTACAATTCATAATCATTCAGCATGAGGATGAGATTACAAATTCGTCGAGTGCAAGTGAGGGTATATCCATCCGCTACTCGAACTTTGAATCCAGCGAAGTCCTCCGTCTGGAGTCTGCATCTGATGACAAAGCTCTCATCAATAAAATTATGTGTGGCTCCGGTGTCAAGCATAGCAATACATCGCTGTCCATCCACTAATCCCCTAAACCTGAATGAATCATCTCGTACACTAGCAGATAATACCAAAGGGGACAAATTGGCATTGGGCCCAAACTCCATAGAGGCATTCCCAGCCTCCGTATGCTCTGAAACAACCTGCTGGTCTGAATCCTCAGACTCAACATCTCCATAGTAAACCCACATGGCGAGGTTGGCTCTACCCTTTGGTCTCAAAGGACAATCATGCTCCTTGCTGTAAGGTTCTTTGCACCAATAACAAAGTTGTTTCCTTCTCAATTCATCACGAGTTGCATCATCAATTCTTGCTGCTGTTTTCTTTTTTGGTTCTGCAACAGGTGTATGACTCCTCAATAGGCAAGGTGTTTGTTTTGGGTTGAAATTGTTTCTTCGGAGCAGAAAGCTCCATACTCCTTGCCTTCCGCATAGCCTCCTGAAGAGTAGGAGGATCAAATGCTTTAACCCATCCTCTCATAGGCTCATATAACCCCTCAATGAATAAGATGACAAGTCTCCTCTCCGATATGCTTGTCACCATAACTGATATCTTCTGGAATTCACTGATGTAGGTATCCAAATTGCCTGTCTGCCTGAGCTGAGCTAGCTCCCTGAAGTCAAGTTCTGGATCCTTTTTGTCAAAACGCTCTATGAGCCTACTTGTAAACTCCTGATAAGTGGTAACTTTGTGATGACCCAGTGTATACATGCCGTGATGCCACCAGTCATGCGCCAACC
Source organism: Sequoia sempervirens (assembly GCA_007258455.2). NCBI lineage: Eukaryota > Viridiplantae > Streptophyta > Pinopsida > Cupressales > Cupressaceae > Sequoia > Sequoia sempervirens. The sequence continues at coordinate 1,643 of VDFB02111548.1, read as the reverse complement.
CATCAAGATGTAGTGAGCAAACTTAATGGCCTCGTCCTCCTACATAGGTCTCAAAGATAGGTAATTGTCAAACTTTTGTACCCAAGCCCTCGCTGAACTCCTCTCTGCACCATCAAAATAAGGCAAGATAATCTTGCTCACTGCATGCTGAAGATCACGATTCACCTGTGGTGGTGGTGGCTGGTACTAGGGAGCTCTACGCTCAAATCTACCTCCACCTTTGGGTCTATGCACATCCATAAACTCGTGAAAAGACAAAGACTGTCTGATCTCAGGAGCCAATGTCGAATACTCTGCAAAGTACCTAGTCACGTCAGCCACTGACGTACCCTAGGGCGTCTGAAACTCTGGCTGTGGGACCGGCTGCTCTGCCTGTTGAACTGGAGGGAGCTCTCTGGCAAGGAAAGTAGGTTGTCCAGGCCTACGCTCAGGAACATTGAAAGATGCCTGCTATGGTACTGACACCTGTGGCTGCTCCGTACCTGCAGTCCTACTAGATTGCCCTAGCTGGAAGACATGTTGTTGTGGTGTATGTTGTCTCATTGTGCCCATAAGCTGAGACATCATGTCCATCATGTTATCATGCCTCTGTCTGTACTCTGTCTCCGGGCTCTCTGCTCTAGCATGCTCCTTTCCTGGATCCTTAGGTGTCTCCCTCGACACCTCTCTGTCTACCATCAAAGTAGTGATATTGTTCTCACTACTGCTAGAACTGGATCTATGTAAGCCCAAGATTCCTGACACTGACTCACCTTCTGGAATAGGTCGACCTAACCAATCGTCTATTCTGCCTGTTCCTCTACCCTTGCTGTAGAATATAATATCTCTACTCATGAAAAAGCATCGAAAAAGCACAAGTTTATCTGAAAAAGCACAGGATGGCACGAAAACTGTGCTCTGATACCACTGTAAGAGACCTAGTGTCTCTCAACCCCAACTATGCCAGAAATGATGCAATTTATTTTTGGTTTTGTTTTGCTTTAACGTTTTTCGCAATTTTTGTGTGTTTTAGCAAATAATGATTTTTCTGAATTTCAATATATAATCAGCCAGCCAAGATCATCTTCAATGAATCAACAGGAACTTAAGCAAATAATCTTCTACAAGGCTGCAATAAACTTTTATTGATAATAGAACGTATACAAAGCATAACCCACACTAATACATGCTCAAGAATTTGATTATGAAGCTCTTATAAAATTCTAGAAATTAATTGCAAAACCTGGAATTTATTTGCAGCAACTATAAAACCCTTGCATGGTACGGCCTGTTTGAAATATGTTACTTCTCCCCTTCACAATTGATGAAATGCCTCTCGAAAATCCTCAACGCAGCAAAGTAAACTCTTGTGTAGATTCCACAAATATGCAAAGTACTATAGCATCTACTGTAGCGCGGGTACTGTAGCGTCTACTGTAGCGCGGGTAATATTTACGTCACTGTAGCATGGGTACTATTCACGTCACTGTAGCAGCAGATCAATAACTTCTGATTTTTCTTCTCCAATGATGGTTATTTCAATTCTCTTCAAACCCTTGTCTATATCTCCTCAATGATGCACAAATTTGACCTTCGTATTGAAGCCAACCATTAACAAACTTTAGCTGATCTTTCACAACTTCAGAATGTTGGTCTATGAAGAG
>VDFB02111547.1:0-16754 GCA_007258455.2 Sequoia sempervirens | reverse complement strand
AATCAATTATCCGAATGTTTCCAATTTGGGCCAGTGTTATTATATTTACCACAGCTTACAGTCAAATGAGTACACTCTTTGTGGAACAAGGAGATACTATGGATGTCAGGATCGGTTCCAGTTTCAAAATTCCACCAGCATCATTAGTTATATTTGATATTCTTAGTGTCATGTTCTGGGTTCCAGTTTATGACTTTTTCATAGTTCCATTTGCACGAAAATACACTGGGCACCAAAGGGGCTTTACCCATCTACAACGTATGGGAATTGGCTTAGTCATTTCTGTTTTTGCCATGGTTGTTGCAGCATTGGTGGAGATCAAGAGACTTAACATGGTCGCAGAACATAACTACTACGAACGATCATACATACCCATGAGCATTTTTTGGCAGATTCCTCAGTACTTTTTAGTAGGTGCTGCTGAAATTTTCACTTACATAGGACAAATAGAGTTCTTTTATGACCAAGCACCTGATGCCATGCGGAGTTTGGGTAGTGCACTTGCACTTACCACTCAAGCATTAGGGAGTTACCTCAGCTCTCTACTTGTTACAATTGTTACCCACATTACAACAAGGCATGGAAAGAAAGGATGGATTCCTGATAACTTGAACTATGGACATATTGATTACTTCTTCTTTCTTCTCGCCATCCTCAGTTTCCTAAACTTTCTGGTCTATCTTCTTATTGCACATTGGTACGTGTATAAGAGGCCCATTGGAGCTGTTGACATAAGCAAGCAGGGCATACAGAAGGAAAATTAGCAACCTTTAAGTGTTCTATGAATATATTCTACACACGAGATGTTGCCAAAAGGCAATGAAGTGTATTTTTATTGCAGCAAAGGTCTTTTAAATTGGCAACAAGATTCGTAATATGTGAAGAACAAGTCCTTTTGTGTGGATTTCTCTGAATGGACTTGCTATATGACACTTCGCTTCTTAATAGAATTAAGCTATAGTTCTCCATTCGTTGTAGGTTTTGTGCCTTAAGATTTCTGTCTAGAAATGTGTGTGTGTCAAAGCTAGCTGTATTCATTGATGGCCTAAAGTTTTCTTTTATTAATTGTTAATATTTCAAATCAAAACTAAATGTTGTTCGGAAGTTGCTGACATGCCATGAGCAGTATTTGCAATCTGCAATCTGCAATCTATGTGATTCTTAGCAAGGTTTTGGTATTGTTGTTCTCTAATCCAGATATGATTCGTGCTTTAATTGATCGTAAATATTGATCGATATCATCTACTTGGTACTTAATGCCCATCATTTGTGTTTTCTTAAATCTTTTAACATCATTCTAAAACTTGGACGGGCATGCTAAATCTGTGTTAGATGCATTCATATAAAGAAACCAGAGAATGGATAACATAAAGGAAAAATACCATTGTCGTGCATTCTAATAACTAATTCAGTGGATGTTATAGTTTTGGCTTTATAGTGTCTAGCGCATTCTATTTTGGTTTTCAATTTTTAAGCTTTGATAAGGAGTGAAGGTAGTGTGAAGGCTATCATTTTTCTGTCATGTGGTATAGAGTTGAAAGTTTTGGTGATCAATCTACTGATATAAAAAAGATATATGTTCTAAAGATTTTTAGATACATACTATCCAATCCTTTTGACCATGCCAACAATAGATGCATTCTTGTTAAATACTTCATTTGAGACCATTGTCAATAGGTATTTTTCTTTCTTCTGCACCTCCTAAGACTTAATTAATGTTCTGTTTGTGCATTTATTAGGCTTGAGGTTGAAGAAGAGGGAGAAGAACCTACAAAAGAACCAACTTAAACATGAAAATTCCAATGTAAAAGAAAACACTACTATCTCCCCACATGCATTGAATAGAATGAATGCATCACAAGCACTCAAAATTATTGGTTATATCAAAAATTAAAATATGGAAATGTTGGTTGATACAAGTAGTACACATAATTTTATTGATAGGAGATTAGTTAATAAGCTCAATTATTTTGTTTATCCAATATCTAATTTTCAATTCATGATAGTTGATGGGATGCAACTCTCTTGACGTGGTAAATGCCATCATATAAAACTCTCAATGATAAATTATCAACTAGATTAAAAAATTTTGCTATTCCTATAAGGGATTAGATGTAGTTTTGGGTGTGCAATGGCTTAAACAATTTGGAACTATGTCTTTCAAATTTCAAGATAAGTATCCATGGCTTTAAGTACGTATGAGAAAAAGCATAAACTTTTGGGGATACAATAGCCACCAAGTGAAATTATTAACTCCCGCAAGATGGAGAAATTTCTCAAGAACGATTCTTATAATATAGAGGGACAATTACATTTTATAGAAGTACAAGATGTGACAACTCAAGATTGGCTAAAAATTCAGGAGATTATCCAACATTGTTAAGACATATTTCAAGATTATAAGGTTCTACCTCTAATTAAAGACCATAATCATCACATTGAATTAATACCAAGAAGCATTATTCATCCCAACAAAAGTTCTTATTTATTTCCTATGATTATTCTTAACAAGAAGAATGATCCAAGGAGAATGTGCCCATATTACAAGGATCTTAACAAAATCATTTGTAAAAACAAGTTTCATATTCCTATTTTTGATGAATTGAAAGATAATAAAATCTATAAAAAATAATCCAAAGTTGTCTTTAGAGTGAAAGAAGTAGAAGACTTAGGAATTGTGGTGTCACTTAGAAGGTATTAAGATGGACCCTAAGAATATTGAAGTAGTAAAATAGTGGCCAAAAGCTAAAAATATTAAAGGTTTGAGAGAATTTTAGATCCTAACAAGGTACTCTAGAAGATTTGTTTGTACTTTTCTTTTCTTTTTCTTTTTTTTAGCAGTGTCACTAGAAGGTGTAGCTCCTTTCCATTAAACATGAGAAAATATTACATTAACAACCCATCAACCCAAGGTGAAGATCACATGATGCATATGCCTTCAATGATCTCTTGCAACCTCTCAATCTGGGCTGGGGTAAAAAGATTGCCTACATAGATAAAAAACGCATATTTCTACATATTATTTCTGCTCAGAACTTCTCTCATAAGTGTAATGGCCTTCTTCATGTATTCATTGCCTCTTGCCGCCAGAATGTAGATTGCATCCCCAGCCAGACCTTTCAAATCTTGGCTCAAATTTAGCAGTGCTTTGACTGCATTGGCTATGTGTGTTGGGGCAATGTACTTCTTGATAATCTTCTTGCCCCGCCCAAAGTTTCTGGATGTGCACACAATATTGTAAAGGAAACAGTTCATGATTTTTGTATTATGCACATGAGCATGTGCCAGGTGCTTCTCGCCTATGATAGTTCTAATTGTGGCCTCTGCAACCTTTGATTGGATTATGAACACTTCCTTTGGCTACTCTAATAGATCCTTCTAATCGCACTTCCATTTGCATCCTTTAATTTTTAGAAACTCCAACATTGTTTTGGTTCTTGGGATGTTTGTTGGGATGTCATCTTGGAACTTGCATTATTTTAAGCCTTCGAAAAGTGTGGAGAATTCTGTATCATTGTTTGTTCCTACGAGAAGTTCAACAGATCCAGCCTAGACTGGATTACCAATTTTGTTCCTTACTATGAATCCTACCCCAAATGCTTTGGGATTATCCCTCGAAGCAACGTCAAAATTGAGCTTTACTTTTCCTCTCCGGGTTAGTGACCATCTGATGCCAGTTCAATTGGATGGTACCTTGTTATAACATTTCCTGTCTTTCTTAGATTTTCCCATCAATTTTGGATCTTGTGATTCCATATTGAGAAATACTTAGTGTGTTCTTTTTCTGACGTTTGCATTTTGATGTTCGCAAATGCCCAGTTCAATTTTTTTATGACCACTGAACATGGAGATTCCTTTCCTTTGAAGATCCTGGCATTTCGTTGTTTCCATAGATGCCAAATAATCATTGTGGGCACTTCGGTTCAAAGCTCGGCCCATAGGGCTCCCTTATAGTTTTTTGGCCATGCCACAAAGACGTCTTCGATAGTATTTGGCAAGGGGCTTGACCATCCAAGTTTGTTGATAAAGGTGTATTAGCGCTCTTGGGCCATTTCACATTGGAAAGGAAGATGTTATGCACTTTCCTTTTTCTTTTATAAATTGGACATTGATGACCAACCATTTCAATTTTTTGTAATCTATACTCAATTAGGACATGTTTATGGAGTGTTATCCATGCGAAGGAGTTAGCCCTAAGGAGGAAGTTTGATCTCCAATAAAGCTCTTTGGGCCATGGTGTAGTGTTGATGTCTCTATTTATTATTTTATATTTCATTCGCATGGAATAGTTATCTAATTTGACATCACACCATAGGATTTCATCATTTCTATTCATGAGTAGAATTTGGCAACTGGTTAGCTCTTTATTTAGAGCATATTTCAGTGGATTAGTAAGGAAAATTAAATCCTTCCATCCTACTTCCACATTACCTTCCATTCTCAAGTCAATGATATAATCGATCACTTTCTCCCCATAAGTGATTTTCACTAGTTGTATGGCTTCTTACAACCCTAGGATGTAGGCAAGTGAAATGTAACCATTCCATGAGTCATGCAAGAAATATGCTTCCTTCCCATTATTTATCTTCCAAGTAAGGTGCTTCACAACTTTAGGTCTACACTTGAATATAAAGCTTCAAATTTGTGATCCTTTTGGAGGATTGGGAATTGTCAAGATTCTTTTGGGGTCTTTGCAGATCAATTGTTTTTCCCTTAAAATTTTAGACCATTGTGCATTGAGATTTTGATATAGCCTCCATGTGAGCTTTGCACCTAAGGCCATGTTCTAGTTTAGAGTGTCTTTGATTGTCGCTCCTCTTGATGATTTATTCTTTTTGACATTGCCCCATGCGATCAAAGGAATTCATTTGTTGTCATTTGATCCCTCCCACAAAAATTTCCTTTGTACATTATTTATCTATTTTGTTAGAGTAATCATCATTAGCTAATAATTAATTAATTATTATTCTAATTTATTCTCATGCACTTAAACTAAACTTATGAGTGGTTTACTATGTTAACTAGAGAGCTATTATTGGATCATTTTGTTTCATTGCATGAGATGTTGACACTTGTCACATAATCTAACCTTTGAAACAAAACCATACGAAAATCTACAAAAAAAGTGTTTTTGGCGTTGGGTTCACCAATGCAACTAAGCCAAAAATATAGGTTAGCATGGAAACAAATGCATAAACAAAACCATAGCTAAACAATGAAGTACAATGGAGGAAAAAATAAGATAAAAACAAAGGAAAAACTTCATCAAACAACCTTCATGCCCTTCATCATTGACCTTCATTGCCCTTCTCCATTTGTTGCAAAATGACGTTAGCCCTCAATTTTTGTGGAGCAACAATGACCTATGACAAAGCCCTAAGCAAATATTGAAGGATTCTATTCAAAAGTTGCAATGTACTCAAAAATTGCAAGTATGAAGTATGCCAACAAGAGGTCAAGAGGTATGAAGTATATGAAGTGACAAAATGAAGTTGACATTTCTTTTTTTATAGAAAAGTCAATTTTGGGTGAATGGCCAAGATTGGAAGTTGAGAAATGCCCTAAGATCAAAGACTGAAATTAAATGTGACAACCATCAATTAGGGTTAGGGCAGCATTAGGGTAAAATTTGAAATGAAGGGTTGAGATTTGATTTTAGAAAATGGACAAGAATGCATGTGACAAGGAGATATTGGGCAGAAAAAGAGGTTGGAAAATCAAATTATAATTTAAAATTATTTAATTTTAAAGACTGAGTTGACCTTTTGAATTAAAATTTAATTTAATTCAAAAGTGGTGGGGTTAAGTGACAATAAATAATGATTTTTAATTATTTACTTCGTAAAAAATAGGTGGGAATGGCAATTTAAATAAATAATTTTATTTAAATTTGGAGAAAAAGACAAAAGAACAATTAAATAATTATTGGAAATTATTTAATTGTAGAGGAAAGTACAAAGTGAATAATAATTAAATAAATTGAGAAATTTATTTAATTATAGAGAGACAGGAAATTAGTGATGTATTTAAATTTATTTATTTAAATAATCAGGAGGAAATAGTTAGGAATTATGATATTAGTACATAATTAAATAATTTAATTATGTGAGGAGGATGTTTGATATAGAAAAATGTGGTTTGTGGGTCTAGGCCATTTTTATGTGTCTACAATTTTATATAAAACATTTTACATTTTCTAAGCATTGTGGAAAATAGTTCTTTTGAAGGGGATGAGAATGTTATGATCCTCATATCATATATTCATAAGTATATATTAAATATTTTAAATTATAATAAGGATAAGCACTTGAGACACACTTAACCTTAATATTAGTCTTAGTTAGTACCTTAACACCTCTTAACTAAAAGGAAGGCTTGTGTCCCTATATAGTTATCCCTATAAATAAGAAGATAAATCTCTCCCATATGATCATAACTCAAACTATTGAAAATTCATATATTATTATCAGCGTATTGAAGGTCATCCCTCGAAGTGGTCTACTATTTTATAGATTTTTGCATTTATTTTAAAGAAATATCATAACATTGGAGGCCGAGGATTTCCCTTGTGAGGATTTTTTTAGGGTTCAAGAAGATCAGAGCAATAAACATTAACGCTTATATGTAGATTAAATAGCCCAAAAATAATAATGAAGAATAACACAAAAGATATCAACACAAAATTTTAACATGGTTCACCCAATATGGGCTAAATCCACTGAAACTCAGCCATCCAATGATTTTATTTATCCAAAGCAAAATAGATTACAATCTCGTGAATACCATACCACAACATACATCCCAACTGCTTATAACAAGCTTTTTGGAAGCTTCTAGAATTAGGGTTTTACAAAGTCATTTTTTTCATTTGACATGTTAATCGTAAAACCTTGACGTGTTAACAAGAAAAAAAAATTGGGGGTTGCTCGAACCCTCGCTCGAGGCCCGACTCGACCCTGAATCCCGATGAGGATATGTTATGAGTGTACAGTATTTTCATGATCAATCGCTGCATACTAACAGGTTTTCCATAGTATATCTTATGTCATCTTGATGGTATGTTTGTCTATTATTTTGCATTGTGGATTATCAATGATTTATACATTTGTCTCTCTTAGGTTTATGTAGAAATAGTTATAAATGACTATGAATTTCCTTTTAGATCCTACACCACACGTCTTAGTTAGAGTGACTCCTTAGCATGGGTCCTACATACTATACAATAGTTAAAGCAACACCTTCATGGTTCATACATTATGCAAATGGGTAAAGTGATTCCACCATATAAGTTACATACCACACTTCTAATTAAAGTGATCCTCTAAATTATATACCACTCACATTAATCATGAATTAAAACCTTCATGGAGGCTAAATCAATAACAACTCCATGAATATTGGATAAACATGATCCTCTCAAACTTCTCTTTATCACTTACTACACCTTAGTTTTGTTGAGGCTACATAGGTTGCAACTCCATGGTTCCATCCTCTTGCTAGATTCAACAACTTAAATGAAAAGGTTTAAAACATGTGGAATTTACTCTTTAGGGTATTTTCATTGTGTACAATGACTTCTATTCCTAAATGTGTTGTAGATCTACGAGACAATACTTGAGGAAAGACATATAAATGACATCAAACAAAGCTCTTAAATATACCTTTTTTCTTAGTATCCTTTTATTAGGTATAACGAATACGAAATTTATTTACTTTAGTAAACTTGATTTATTCTAGCTCACAAGTAGACTAAATTGGGGACAAATTGTGAGGTCAAAAAGTTCATAATTAGCACTTTTCACATATGTTTTTGTACTTGTTCTAATAATGCATGCTTTCAATAAGCACAATTCTAAACAATCCCCTCTCACATGAACATTACCCTTCTTATACTTAAGCCCTTGTTTTCCATTTATTCTCAACCTGTTTATCATTTAGCATGCCAAAATGTTGTACTCATCTTTTTTGGATAGGATTCTACATGGTAGCACCTTATGAATCAAACTTATCATTTCCTACCTAAATATGTGCCTTTTTCATAAACCCTAAAGCCCAATTCATCTCCAACAATCAAATTAGGTTTAAAGATGCTTTATAAAAAGTGGGATGGGCTAGTAAAAGCTCATCTTGCACCCTTCTACTTACTCACACACTCCCCCTAGGCAACTCTAACCTATTTTTAGACATCTAGGGCTTACACCTACTTCACACCACAAACCTCTATTGTTATACTGATCTATACCTACACTTGGGACTACACACACCTGCAACCTATTCAATATTATTATTGATGAGTCAATCTAGGGAGATAATCCAAGAAATCCCTAAATGTGCCTTAAGCACCAAGTTTTTCTCTTTTAGGCATTATAGGTACACAAATAGTAGTTTATGTCAAAAAGAATAAAGGACATGACTGCTTAAGTATAGGATGCTACTACAAAGTCTCAAATTGTCATCTTTACCCGCCCTTTTTTCTAACCATCTAACACCTTCTAGTTTCAAAAATTAGACACACCCTCTATTCTTTTTTCTTTTCTTTCAACATTTCAATATTAATTAATGCCAAGAGACATTCTACAATGACAAGGAGTGAAATACCTCTATTTAGAATGCCTATACTAATACTAAGTTAACCCAACTTTATGGTTCTTCTATTTTTAGATTAGAATATATAATACATGTGTTCTAGAAAAATGTATTATATTAATAAAAGAAAAATAATTTACAAGAGTATAAAAATGTCTAAGGAGGCACATCCCAATCAAAATGACTGAAAGAAACAGTAATACCAAGAAATATAACACAAGAGAACATATCAGCTAATACATACATTCTTAATTACCTCTTTTTAACATACCATCAATATATGAAGGCCATTTTGATCAAATTTCCACATTTATTTCCAATTAAAAAGTAATTTAGCTGAGAAATTATTTCTTGTGAGCATTAGTCCAAAAGTCTGCCGCAATATTTGTCTCTCACTGGTTTTTAATTCCTTCACCACCTATGGCCCTACATAACTTTCAAGACAAGGAAGGGCAAATAAAGTTTTTTCCATGGGTAGATAGGCCAATATTTTGGAGCATATAAATAAATAAACAAATCGAGCCTAAGCAAGCATTTTCAAGATATCTAATAATTTTAAAACACTTGTTCAAGCTAAAAAGAAATCAGCTAACTTTTAAGAATTTTTGAATAGATTATTAAGTGGGTTTAAAATTTAAATTAAATAATAAGTGGGTTTGTTTATTGTGGTGGTTTTTATGAGTTAAAAATTATTATTTTTATTTGTAAAGGTTATTAAGGCTATTTTAAAATTAAAGATAAATTGTGATTAGGGTCAAACCACAATAGTGGTTTACAAATTTTATGAGGAAGGAAATTTCATTTTTTTCCTTTCCCCAAACTCAATGGGTTCGTCGAACTCAATGGTTCAACCGAACCACATTATATGTTCGACCGAACCCCCAAACCCTAAACAAAAATAATCTTATTTAAAGGGGTTCGGTCGAACATGTTCGACCGAACCCCCTTAAATAAGACATAAAAAAAAAAACATTGTCATTTTTTACTGTCATTTTCACTTTTTACCAGTTGCTTTCCCTGTGCTTGTGCGTGTGGCAAACCGAGACTATGATCTGCAAACGGCGAACAAACTGACTTCATCTCTCCGGCGAACACAAACTCAACTTCATCTCTCCAAATTTCATCAACCCAACTTGCATATCGAGCACCAAGTTTGTCAAATTCAAATTTTGTAGAGTTCAAAATGCATTTGTTTGTTAAATTTTGAAACCCTAAATGCGAAATTTTTCAAATTTGTTGAATTGAAACTACATTTGTTTGAAGTTTCTAAAGCGTTTTCAACATACACTATTTCTATGATACATTTCTACTATGTCAAAAAATTAACATGCCCCGTTATGCTTCCACGCTTTGCATACATTTCTACCAGGCACCTCCAATTTATTTGAGGCATTATATCAAACAGTTCATGGTAATTTTTGATGGAGTATGATAGAAATAGTGTTTCCATTGTATGCACCCTATATCAAACAATTCATTAACAAATTTATTTGAGGCATTATATCAAACAATTCATGGTAATTTTTGATGGAGTATGATAGAAATAGTGTTTCCATTGTATGCACCCTATATCAAACCATTAACAAATTTATTTGAGGCATTATATCAAACTTCATTAACAAATTTATTTGAGAAATTATATCAAACAGTTCATGATATAAAGTTTAGGGTGCATACAATGGAAACTTGGATAAAATTCTTCATATTTTTCCTTTGAGTCTTATGACATTACTCCAAAAATGGTTGGTGAACTAAATGTATGAATCAAAGAATAAATTTAGAGGAAAGAAACTAGATTGTTTGAATGAAATGTATAATAAAATAGTTCTATTAGGATTAGAAGGAATGAAGGTATTATTAAATTTTCTAGTATTAGGAAAATATAAAAATATGTCCACTTTACTATATATATATATTTAAAACTATTCTTCATATATCCATGTTAAAACTATTATAAATTAAATTACATAAATCAATTTTAAATTTGTGCAAAGAAATAAATGACTTTGACTAAGAGCGAATATTTAAAATATAGCTATCCTCTTTGCAAAATCCAATTTGATTTGAGATATTTATGGACAAAAAATATGGATAAGCATGAGGTAAGTAAGAAAGAATAACCTTAATTTATATCTTCCCTCATCAAATAATTTCACGTTTAAAGAGTTTCTTAAGGCATATCCAATTATGAAAAACTATTATATACTTGAACATATAACTATATTAAAGTATATCATGAATAAATTGAAAGGATAAAGAGTAAATCACTAAAAACACATACATAAATCATAGAAGTAAATTGATTAATATAAGGAGATTCAAGTGGTTGGATATTTTTTTCCAAGGAGTGGAAGAGGTTAAGAAGGAACCATCAAATAAAAATAATGTTTTAAATACTTTAAAAGAAAAATACATTTCTCCCTACTCTAAATTGAAATGGTATTCCTTCTAAGATGATAATAATTGAAAAAGAAGAAAATAATCATTATGAAGATCAAGTACCATTGATAAGTTTTAAGAGATCAAATAAAATATTCAACAACAAAAGAAAAAAGAGAAAATAGTTAATGCTAAAGAAACAACTACAACCAAGCTACTATGTTATAAATTCTCCTCTTATGTAGTCTTCATTTCCCTATAAATTGTGGCCTCCTTGTACAAATTAGCTATTGATCACCATAGTGAAACAAATTTAACATTTTGAAATGGTTAAACATTATTATTATTTTTATTTGTATAAGTATAATTATTATGGGTTCATTTCTCCTCTCCTACTCTTCCTAATAAGGTTCTATTTTACAAGCCTCATATAAATGTTAGGGTTCTAACTTCTAAAAATTGAATAGTGTCAACTTAATCTCATTAGACAATGCTCCCCTAGTATTAATGGGGCCAACTTTTTATCTATCAAACTTGGCTATGTTTACATTGAATAAGAATTTGATACCTTTATCATGATACTTGAACTAAGATATCTTGGCTCTAATTTTAGTCATTTTATCTAAAAATTATTGGTGACATATCCATTCGTGTTTAGTTTTAATCATTTATTATTGCAATTAATTATTACAAGGAGATTCTTGAAGCTTGTATTCCATCCCCACCATTTTTATTCTAAATATTTGACATTTTCTTTCAACTTAAAGTCTAAATTTTATCCTTAATGCTATACATATTTTTCTAGGATAACACATATTCATTATATTTCACTAAATGTGTTCAGGCATAGAAGAAAAACCTTCAATATATCTTTAAGATAACTTTGATACCATCAAGATAATCCCAACTTTCATTGCATTAATATCAAGGTTAACTAACCCTTCCTCTTTACATGCTTTTCAATTAGAGTATCCTCTAGTAAAAATAGAAACATTAATAGTGTGGTTATCAAAGAGTGTCTAGGGATGCACACATCACTATTATTAATAAATTATAAGATTGTAAGAAATGTTTATGGAAGAAATAACTATCTAATAGAGAATATAATGTATTAGTACATATCTAACTATTACATATTTTAAATAAAGCCCCTTTAAAATCTATCTTATTGCCATTTAATGAGTCAACTAGGTTCAAAATTATTTTCATCTTATTCCCCCAAAATTCATCACCTTTACAACAAAACTTGATTCCATCTAATTTATCTTATTTATTCTCAAATCATATTAAAATCACCACCTTAAACTCTAAGAAATATTTGGTAACTTATTTATTTTATCTTCATTTAGAAAGGGGTGTGAAGGGGATTTAGAACCTTTTAAAGTTTCTTTCAAAATAACTAGGAAGATTTTATTCATTGCCTTTCTTGTTGCTTTTAGGATTAGTGTTATGAATTTTGTGCCTTCATTCTTAAAAATTCTTATATCAACTCATTTAGCATTTCCATGATCTTTTTATATGGGAAAGGTCAACATACAATGAGGTAGACACTTTCCATTTTTTTTATTCCTTAATTAGTTCTTTCTAGGGAAACTTTTAGTCTTTTTGAACACCTTACAAAAATATGATAAATGTGTGATTATTTTTCTTTCCACTCTATAAATTTTTGATGTGCTTGGATATATAATTGAGACTCATAATGTACAATGATAAAAAATTAGTATATATGAAAGAAATATTTTCGAGACATCAAACTACCATTCTACATAACTCTCACATGGAAATAAGAATATTATTTTATTTTAACTAAAGAAATTGTGTACTCTATCTTGAAAATTACTAATTAATTTTGAATTATATACTTATAATTTAAAATAAGAGCATCCTTTGTAACATGGAATAGATAGGTTAATTTTAATGAAATAAAATATATTTTTATATTAAGAAAAAATTACAAATATATGGAACTCATACATTGAGAAATTGACTAAGATGTAACTTTGTATGAGAATTAAGATGCTCGAATAATTTATATACCTTCTTTCAATAATTAACATTAGAAATTAATACTTGGCTCATATTGTATACCCACCTCCCAATGGTCTTGGAATGGATGCATTTAGATGGAGAAGGATTTCAAAAGGCTCATGGTACTTGTGGACCCCTCAAAGGCATGATATATAACACATGAACTTTATTTATGAAATTTGGTCTTTAGTTGTTGGCTTCTAGTATGAATGTTATCTATAAGGTGGAATTCTTAGTTGAGACTCTCAATCTTCCATTGTTGGTTTCTAGTGTGATTATACAATATGCTCGCCAAACTATATTAATTTCTAATGTTAATTATTCAAAGAAGGTTTTGTTTCATAAGAAGAAACCTATGTTCACATATTCCAAGGCATGTTATTATCCAAAATGAATGACACTTCTTCACATCTCTACCAAGTTCTAAATAGATATAGATCTGCCATTTCCATGGAGGAGATTGATGATTTAAAAAGAAAATATCATGCCATTTCTTTCTTGAGAAGTCATGTTTGCATTCATGATTTTCAACTTCCATCTTCATCCAAAAAGAAATTTTGTTATCGTTATGTGCCTAATATTAAAACAAATCAAAACCTTCATTTGAGCATGATCGCCAACACAAAGCTAAACGAGTCGAAACAAAAGAAAGCTCAGTTAATGGCTTTCAACATGTTGGTGGAAAATCTGCATCTTTTTGAAAGTGGCTTCCTAGCTTATCAGTCTTATGTTTAGTAAGGTTTTGTAATCTCCACTTTGTTATGTATTCGAGTCACAGGTATATCTAGTATGATGTCTTCTTTTGGGTATTTTGGGTGCATAAGAGAATGTGCATATGTATTGATGTATTCAACCAATGTGCTTTTGTAACTTTGTAATCAAACAATTGGTCATTTGTACTAGGACCTCACTAGTCTTTTTGATATTTTTTAAAATTTGTTACTCGTACTGCAACTGGGAGTTTTCTTGTTGGTTCTTTCCTGTTAGTATGTCTGCCTGAACCAACTATATGTAAAATATTATATAACAAATAAAATTATATAAGTGGTCTCCCACTTTTGCTTAAAAAAAAAAAGTTCTTGTAAATGTCCACATCTTTTTCCTTGACATAGTTGCTATTTCTTAAAAGATTTCTTATGATTTTTCATAATGTTGGTCAATACTTTACTGTAAATATTCTATAGTCATGCTCTTAAATGTCATGAGAATATTACAATCTAGGGTTTCATCTTATAAAGCTATAATAATATTATATGCATTTAGAACATCTTAGACACCTCCCTTGAAGCATTCAACAAATGACAAATAACTATCAACACAAAGTGAGATGCCTCATTTCCTAATATGAGGACAAATAATAAATCAAAATATTAGGGATGCAAGGTTGACCCAATTTTCCCAATACTTGGCTAAGTTTATCATCTATTGAGGAGGATCCCAACAACACCAGTTAGTGCTTACTACTAACCAAGGAATACCTATTCATTTTTTCTTTATTCTATGCCTACGAACTTATCCAAGTTAAATTGTGGAATGGATTTTTATGCCCTCCTATGACTAAATGGTATACAAGGAGGTGAATATGATATGGTGAAAAACCAAGATACAAGTTGGTTTAGTTCTCATAAACTCTCTAAAAAATAATTGGAATCTTGCATCCTAACTAGAAATACCATGAGGTTTAGATCCCATTTTAGGACAAAAATATTCTTATATCGACTAATTAGTCTACTTGGACCAACTAAAGAGATGGTAACCAGGAAATCTTGAAGAATGATAGATTGAAACCTTGCTTATTTCTCTTTCCATTGTCCCTCTCCACAAAACACCCTTATTTAAGTAGATTCTATTAAACCTATCTCACATATCACCTCCCAATTCTTTAAACTTTTCAAACTTCTTATTCCTCATACCTAATAATCTATCCTTCAAGCTCAATACTTCCCACCTCAATCAAATTGATCACCTTGGTTCCCTAATATCCCTTTGGTTGATGTTCCCAGACCTCATCAAAATGGTAAGTGGATACAATTGTGGAATGATGCGATTAAATCTATTGCACTACCTTACTATGATCTTACAATAAGAATATGGCTAGAAAGAGATCTAGAATGGAAAAAAAATATGGATCCAAATAGAAAAAAAAAACTTGTTTTGGCTTTAGCACTTACTAGTAACTTTTCTACAATGAGTGGTTGCTTCCGTTGAAATAAAACTTAGAAGATTTGAACTTAATTGTGGTAGAGGATCTCAATTAAGAGATAGGCTACATTGGATGAAAGGATATAAGGGATACAAATTATTTTTTAGTTATCTCGAATATATTTACATTCTCAAGAGTAGATAATATCTATCGTTGATCAAGAGAGGTAGTTCCATGACAACTCTAATGATATTAAATCCATTTTCCTCCAACATTACAAATAATTTTTAATTGATCTAGTTGAAGGAGATCCACGCCAAGATATAGTGAAAAATTATGGGCATAACAATTATATATTTTTTAACATATATAAAATGTATGGTTGGATTAGTGAGATATTTATAACAAGTATGCAATATGAATTCAAACTTTATTAGATTTGATTCTTAATAAATTAGTTTTAATGATTCAATTTATAGCTTTATACAATCTATAAGTTTAAATAGTTTGATGGTATCTAAAATTTATACATATAAAAATATGATAAATGTCTGATTATTTTGCTTTCCAATCTATAATTTTTTGATGTTCTTGGCTATATAATTGAGATGATTCACCATATTGTAATGATAAAATTCATCCTCATATGGAGGATTTTATATTATCTTCCATTAAATTCATCCTCTTTAGAGATTCTTACATTGAATATTGATATCTCTAGTAAACCTTAATTTTAGACATATCTAACTAGATAAATTAGGCTTCATGAAGGCAATAGAACTTTTTTTCACTTACATAATCCCATTTTGGAAGTTCATTTATTTTAACAACCATTAGATTAACATTTTTATCCCCACTATTTTCAAATAATTTTTATACTAATCTTCAGATTCTTACCTTTCTTTCATCGCTTCATTTGTAAATTTGAACCATTTAAGGATGTTATGTTATAGATTATAGTTGTTCCAATTCTTTAAATTCTGAATGGTATGAAAATATTATTGATGAGTAGATGAATTATTTCAACTATTTTAGATTTGTATTCCCTTTATCTAGATATATTATTTACTAAAGTCTCATTGCTCTTTTAGGTGTATTGTATATATATATAACATGGAAAATGTAGATCATGTTCCACCTACGCTAGATTCTTTGTTTGCAAATAGTAGTAATGAGATTAAAAACTTGAGATTCATTAGCGCAGGGTGCAAACTCGGGGATATATAGTGAACCATGCATGTTAATATTGCATAGTCTAGAAAAACTAAAAGATGAACTTGAGAGGACTAGTGCATATTCCCTAGATGGAGTGATTTCTATTCTTTCTTGCATATAGGAAGTACATGGTGATGTTCCCTTTAAACAAATACAAGATAGTGTCACTAAAGAAATGATAAAAGCCACTTGTTTTCCATTTTATCAAAATGTGTGTAAGGTTAGGGGATACCAGGTCACTAGATGTGTCGATCATGCTATGGCCTCATTGATCTACCCATGATTTCTTGCAGCACATGGTCTATACCCAAAAAATGACCAGATTCCATTGTATTTTGTTCAACAGTTGTATGCTGAGGTCCATTTGGTCTCAAAGTTAACTACCTGGACATTCCACCATATG
>VDFB02111546.1:0-16045 GCA_007258455.2 Sequoia sempervirens | reverse complement strand
TACATCACAACCAAGTTTGGAGTACCCTTTGCACTGGTATGTGACAATGGCCATGCCTTTTCTTCTGCCGAATTCATTTCATGGGCTTATGATCATAAGATTGTTTTAAAGTATTCTTCAAATTATTATCCACAAGGAAATGGAGTTGCAGAATCAACTAATAAGAATCTCCTAGGAGTAATAAAAAAACTGTTAGAGAACAATCCTAGAGACTGGCATACCTAGTTAAGATTTGTGTTATGGGAAGATAGGACTAGGATCAAGGTTGCGTTGAAAACTTCACCATTTAACCTAGTGTATGGCCGAGAGCCTGTGTTCCCGATTCACTTACAAATACCTGTCCTAAAATTTATACAAGAATTTTACTCTAGTGATGATAAGATTGAAGTAAGGTTAGCTGGCTTGCTGAAATTAGAAGAGCAGAGAGACGTTGCTTTGCAACAATTCTTTAAACACCAGGTTTTTGTCAAACATTGGTTTGAAAAAAGAGCCAAAATCAAGGCTTTTAGGATATCAGACCTCATGTTACTATGGGATAAAGCTAATGAAAAGAAGGGTGACCACCAAAAGTTTGATAAGCTTTAGTTGGGTCCCTATCAAATTACTGAAATCCTAGGAGAAAATTCTTTCCAGCTAAGTAGTTTTAACAGGAGAACCTATTCCATTACCCGTCAATGGATAGTTTCTCAAGCATTATTTTGGGTCATAAGAGGTCTGGTATTTTGGTGGGTTGTATGTATGTGAATAGTTTGTTGTCTATTCATTTTTTCTTTTCCTTATATTTTTCTTGCCTTTTGTTCCTTTGTTTTTCTTTGTGGGGATCCTCAGTTTATGCAATTGAATGAAGGGGTTGTTATCTAAAGTATACTTTGGTTGCTAAGAGAGAAGTTGGTTTAGATATTTTCAAGTTTTCTGATTGGATGATTTTGTCCTAAATTCATTGTTTTATGTTCATTGTCAATGAGAGTTGTCGAAAGTCATTGAGAACAAGGTGTAAAGTAAGCAATCTTCACTAACTACAATTGAATATGTCACAAATCATCAGAAATATCTCCTTTTGTAATATTATATTTGTCTTAGGACGATCGTGTTGCAAGATTTGAGTGAAAAATCTGATTCCCTAGATGTTGTTATGAGGTCCATGGTAGTTTTCAACCGAGTACAAATGTTGAGCACCTAACATATTCAGAAGGAATTGAATGAAAGAAAAAGAAAAGAAAAGAGAGTTATCTAAGAAGAAAGAACTCAATACTAAATGGGTGATTCTAGTATCTCTACTGGGGCTATGGATGCCTAACTAGCAGTAGAACAATGATGTGAGAAAACTAGAGGTATCTCCGTTGGAGCTATGGATGCTTGACTAGCAGTAGAGCAATGCCCAAGATATC
Organism: Sequoia sempervirens; assembly: GCA_007258455.2. NCBI lineage: Eukaryota > Viridiplantae > Streptophyta > Pinopsida > Cupressales > Cupressaceae > Sequoia > Sequoia sempervirens. Next base: position 14,657 of record VDFB02111546.1, on the reverse strand, counting down.
ATTGCACAATAGTTAAAGGGAATCAACTCATGTAGTTCAAATCTTGCACACAATTGTTCAAAAGATGAGGAAAACTTTGTAAAAGGGTGATGCACCATCAAGCACACACATAGATTCAGGGGTAGCAAGTGTTGATTTACATTTGAGATTCTAGCTCAACCTTGATTATTGAAACTGACCTAACTAGAATTGTGATGTCCATAAACCAAGAATTTTGGGTGACTGAATCCTTCAGTTTCTTGAAAATGGTTAAACCATTTTCCTAGCCAAGTCACCAATTATTATGCCTTGCATAACCACCCCATTTTAAACTTGATTAAAATGGGTCCCTCCTTTCTGTTTTGTTTTCCTTAGGTTTTGGGTTTTGTGCCTTAGGAGTTTTCTTTCTTCCTTGGGCCTTTTTCTTTGTTGTTCTAGCAAATGCAGAACGTGGACCGAAACCAAACTAGAAATTTTTCCAAGTCCCACTCTTTTGTTTCCCCAAATTTTAGTTCGTGGGTTCCTCGTTTCAAGCAAGTTTCTTGCTTCGCTTAACGGAATGTAGATTGAAACCCAAATTTAGATCACCTTTTCCCAAGTCCTAGTTCTCGCTTTCTAGTCTCTAGGCTCTGCCTCAAGGCTTCTATGAATGAAACATTGCATTTGAAAGCCGACGCATGAATCATGGATTAAACTAAACCGAACTTTCCAAGTTCCAAATTTTGTTTCTAGTTCTCGGGTTCTAGTTTGGCCCCTTTTTGCTTTGTTTTTGTTTCTTTTGTTCCCTTGTGTTTGGTCATGGGAGTTTCCTTTCCCTTCTTTTCTTTCACCCTTTTCTTTCTTTCTTTGTTATTCCCTTTGTGTGTTGCCTTTATGGAGTTAGGGATGGAACCTAACCCTCAGAATTTGGAAAATTTTAGGTTAGGGTTTTGTTCTCATTCGCCAAGCTAGATTTTGTTTTGTTTCCACTTGTTGCATTCGTTTGTTTGTTACTATGTTTGGTCTCTTTTGCAGGGCCGGGTTCGGAAGGGATTTGGTATTTGGAGTTTTTTCCAGGCTTTGTTTCCTCATTTGGTTCTGACTCTACATCCATCCTCCTCCAATCCTCGGGTTCCTTTGCTTTGCGAGCACGGAACTAGAATGTGGGCTGAACTTGGAGATGTTGGTCATTTCCGAGTTTAGTTCCTCCAATCCTCGGGTTCCTTTGCTTTGCGAGCATAGAACTAGAATGTGGGATGAACTTGGAGATGTTGGTCATTTCCGAGTTTAGTTTTCATTCCAGCTCTGATTCTGGTTCTGATCACTTGGTCGATTGGTTAGGTTTTGGTTCTTGCTTTTTGCGGGGTTGGAGCTAGAATGGTGCAGAGAATTTAAAGTTAATGAATAGTCTTATGTTTTGTCCCCATTCCGACTCTGGTCCTGGTTCTGATTTCATTTTGGTTCCCATCCCAACGGTTTTAAAGGTAAGTGTTGTTCCTAGTTCTGCTTTGGTTCTACCTCCACCAGAGTTGAGTTTTTTGCTAAGTATAAGAAAGGGGAAAGGTTTGAAAGGTAAGATGAATAATGATATTTTCTATGCTTTTAGAGGAGTAAGGAGGGCATTGTTTTACAGGGTTAAAACATGTCAGGAACGTCAGATGTTGCTTCTCAAGGGAGTCAACTTGTAGAAAGTTTTGGGTGGAGAGGAAAACCTTAGAGGAAGAAGCTGCGAGTCTTGATGGTAGACGAGACGTCTACTAGAAAAAGTAGATCGACATTAATGACAATGCTCTAAAACATTCAAAGCAACTTTGCAAAGGAGTCTCAAAGTCAAGGATGAGGGCTGGGAGTTAATGATGGTGGTTGCAGCAATCTTGAAGTGTTGTAGGGGACCATACCTATGGGAGATCCTTTGCCAACATGGGTAGAGTACACACATTTAATGCATGTTTGACTTTGTTTTGGACTCCTCTAGGACTGACTTCTTCTGTAACCGACTTATATTGTAAACCCTAAACTGGGTCGACACATCTAATGTGCCTTATAAATATGGCACTTTCACCTCTTTGTAAAGGATCTTCTTTTTGGTAAGAGTTAGAAGTTAGGGTTAGAGGGTAGACAAACTCGAGAGGTAGAGTAGGAGTTAGAAGTATTTTCTTTCTGAGCAGTAGCTGTAATACAAAAGACTCTAATTGTTGCTATCTTTGATGATTCAATACAATTAAAGGAATTGTGTTCTTGGTGAATTCATTGTGTTGATCTATCTTGCATGATTCTTGATACTTTCCTTTTATTAAGAAGTTCAGCAGAAGGAGGTGATGTATCTTTCTAATTTTCTTAGCATAGATGGAGATAATTTGAAGACATGGGTTTATGTACATTGGTGATCTTGCTAGATTTGTAAATGTTGCTTATCTGTTTCATTAACAGTAGGAGTAGCTAGATTTAAACCTTCTTTACTCTAGAATAGTATTCATTTTATGTTAATCATTTTGATTTGAAAGCTCTCATGGAATGAAATTTTATCTTATGTCTTGTTTAACTGATGATTTACAATCTATTGTTAAAGTTTACGTTGTAAATCAATGAAACTTCATATCAATTACGAGTTAATTTTATTTTGCAATTCTAGTTTAGGAATTCCTTGGAAGGCAACAAGTCTGATTAGTTGAATGAATCAACATTATTTTCAGTTTGAAAACCTTGATCTATCTTTTTCTATTTCTTTAAAACCACTGGTTAAAGTAGGTTTATATAGATGTTTGATCTTGTAACAATCCAGAAGCTCAAAACCAGCAGGCCCCTTGAACATTACAACCATATTGATCACTTTGTGAAACAACAATGTTGTGAACCAACATCAAAGACCTTGGGAGGTGATTATTTTAATTATTGATTGTCTTTTTTAGGAGAGGTGAGATATTTCACTTGTATCTTACCTGCATGTTGTGGTTCAATTTTCCTCATCAACAATACCCTTTTTAAATAATTAAATATCAGTGTGTACCATTCATTAGAGCTTTTCATGATGGTTCATAACATTTCTTCAACCTTATATTCTATTGATGGTTTCATAATTGTATGGACAATAAATGTGAAATATTTTGAAGGATCTTGAGTAGATATTAGGGAAGCTACACTTGTCATCACATCCACATGTCAATTATCCTTTCATGGGATGTTATCAATGGTATATGAATCAAAGGTGTTTAACAAAGTCATTGTGAGATCATTATATTTTGATAATTTGTCATGATTTTCTTGATATAATTAGTTTATTTGCTTAATGACTAATTGTGAGTCATTGAATATGTTAATACTTTGAGCTCCTAGAGTTAAAAAGGTGTGTAATCCAACAATTAACACTTCATATTCTACTATGTTGTTTGTGCATAGGAAGTTTATGTGGTAAGATAAGGGAATAGGATTTCCCATAGGCAAGACTAGTATAACCCCTGTGCCAAAGCCATTTCCACACTTAGAGTCGTTAAAATATAACTCCCATGTATTAGTTTCAATTGTCAACACATTATCGTCAAGGAATGAATCATTATTGGGTAATGTGAGGGGAGAGGGAGTGTTAGCTAGTTGGTCAGTCAAGGCTTTCCCTTTAATTTCCTTTTGTGATACAAACTTAAAAGGTCAAACTCAATTAAGAACATAACCCACTTAGCTAGGTGTCCTGATAAATCTATTTTAGCAAAAAGGTATTTTAAAGGATCAAATTTTGTCATCACATGTATTTCAGCATTCAGTAAGTAATGTCTCAATTTACTAGTAGCGAAAACAAGAGCCAAAAATTATTTTTCTATTGTCATATATCATGTCTCATAATCAATCAAAGTTTGGCTAATATAATAAACATGATGTTCTTTACCATTTTCATCTTGTTGAGCCATCAATGTTGTGAGAGCATGAGTTGATGTTGCTATGTAAAGGATGAATGGTTTGTCTTGCATAACAAGTTGTAAAATAGGTGGAGTAGCAAGGTAATCTTTCAAACTCTCAAAAGCATATTTACAATCATCATTCACATTAAATTGAACCTCTTTCTCAAGTATTTGTGTAAAGGTAGTGTTCAATCTGCTAAGGATGCGAAAAAATGATAGATAGTGTGAATTCTTCCTTGAAAAGTGCACAACTGAGAAATGTTTCTAGGAGGTGGCATGTTAACTATATCATCAATTTTCTTCGGTGTCCACCTCAATGCCTCTGTGAGATATAATAAAACCTAAAAAAATTCCACTATCTACACCAAAGACACACTTTTTTAGATTTAATCTCATGTTATATTTTGCATTCTCTCAAATATTTTTTGAAGAATATGCACATTTTCATGTTGAATAAAATATTTTTCTATAATATCATCAACATAATCTTCCAAAATATTATGTATGTAATCATGGAATATCAATTTCATAGCTCGTTGATATGTTGCACCAACTTTCTTCAATTCAAAAGGAATGACTACCCAAAAAAATGTTCCCCAAGCTGTAGTAAATGTTGTTTTGTATTGTTCTTGAGGGTTGATAAAGAATTGATTATATCCAAAAAATCCATCCATGAATGAAAACAAAGCATGGCCTACAGTCGAGTCCACTATCATGTCAATATTAGGAAGGGGAAAATTGTCTTTATTTAAATCAAGAAAGTCTATACATATCCTAATACGATTATTAGGTTTCACAGCTGCAACAATGTTTGAGATCCAAGGAGAATAATCGAGGAGTTTCTCAATCTCTCCCTTAACCAATAAGTCTATCTTAGGATTCATCTTTTGTATCTTTTGTCTAATTGGTTTAGCATTCTCTGCAAGGACTATGTTGTGTGTCACTATCTTAGCATCAATTCTTGGCATATCCAAATAAGTCCAAGCAAAAAGTTTGGGAAAATCATGAAGTAAAGTTGCATGGTATTCTTGTTCATATTCATCAAGGAACTTTCCTATCTTAATCACTTTCTCTTATTTATTAATATCCATCGGTATGTTGATTGTATCTACCAAAGGAATTGTGGTTTGTTTCAGAAATTTAGGATTGTACTCTTCATTGTCCTTATCAATCTCATTACTTTCCTTTTCTCCACCTTCTTGCTTAGTACTAATCATAGCACATGGAACCCATTTATTTTTAGGATTAAATGGTTTATCATAAACTCCTAATATTTCTTTCAAGTCTTCATCATCTTCAAAGTATTGCAATGATTCGTCACAAGTTGTATCAATCAATTTAGGATGATTCAAGGTGAGAGCTCAACTTATGGCTATACATGATGGTGTTGATGTTTAATGAGGGTATTTTCGTTTCTTGCATTATCTTAGAGGGAAATTTTCCTTACTCCTTCTTTCCACATCTTTTTCCACTATAGCCAAGTTGTTTCATAAACTCATAACCTTTTTCATAAATTTTCTCCATTTATTTTGAGTTTGGTGGTTGTTGATAGTCTATCTCATCAAATTTTGTTGTATAGCTTATGTCTTCTTCTAGATTAGATGAGATAGATGCTTGTCAATTTTCTTCCAAATTCTATGTTGACATTACCATTGGTTTCTTTTGTTTTTTAGTTTCTTTTTTTGTGATTTTTTAGTCTCTCATAAACGAAGGTGTGAAGTCTAAAGAACCCCAATCATCCTCTAATAACTTCGACACATTTTCCTTCTCTTGTTTCTCTTCTTTCATAGGTTCTATGTTTTAGGTTGGAATTAATTTGTTTAGAGGAGTTGTCATTCCTTTTTCAACTTGTAAGTAACTTTCAAGCTTAGGATATATTTCAACTTGGTATACTTTATTGTTATAGACATACTTCATGATACGATGAAGAATCAAAGGCACCAAATGCATCTCATGAATTCAAGGTCTTCCTAAAAGAAGATTCTATGAAAGATCATGAGGCATAACATGAATAGGAGTTTTTAAGGTAGCCTTTCCAACTATAATAGGCAAAGTAATCACACCAAGTGGTTTCTTTTCTACATTGTCAAATCCTCAAACCGATAAGGAATCAGGTTGTATTCTCAATTTATTCACACCAAGTATATCAAAAAGGGTCACACTACACACATTAAGGATGTCGTCATTTTCAACAAGGGTTATTTTTATTCCTATCCTATTGAAGATAACAATTGTAGCCATACAAATTTGACCACTCCCACATGGTCAAATTCGTCCCCTTTATTCATCTATTTCATATTTCATTGATATTAATAAAATGATTTATTTAATTAATATTCCCCCTTTGCCTAAGGTTTCTAAATTATTTAATTTAATAATTAAATACTTTACCTTTATCCTTCTTCTCTAGATTAAATAAACATATCAATTCATTTAATTTAGTCATTTACCCTTTTGAATTTAAATCAATTTTAAATTCCCTCTTCTCTCTCCTTGTCACATCCTCCATAATCTTCTTCTAATCTAGATTAGTTTAATTAATCCATGATTAGGATGTGCACACCCTTAATCAAGATTAATGTCACATCCTCCATATTTGACCACTTGTCTCTAATCCTTCATTAATCTTCTTAATCATTTGTTCAAGCACAACCTTAATCTAACCCTCTTACCATCTTTGGTATGTCCTCCAAGTCAACCTTTCATAAGTGCTTTCCTTTTTAAGCCTTGACCTCTTCCACATGTGAATTAAAAATTTATATTTATGCATTCAATGCTTCTTTCTTCCCCATGTAGGTTTTTGGTAAATTCTAAATTCTCTCGCATGTCACATCAGCCACATGGGAAAAGGACTTCCTTTATGAGGACCTTGTCTTATCCTTAAGGTACTTCCAATCATGTGAATTTAAAATTCACATTTATTATCCCAACAACTTCTCTCTTCCCCATGATGATTAGTGAGGAATTCTAAAATTCCTCACTTGTCACCATCCTTCCACATGGGGACAAAAACTTCATTTTTGAGGAAATCTCCCCCTAATCCCAAGGTACTTGCAAGTACCTCCACCTCACATGTCCTCTCTCCACATCATCTGCCTTTTTGACACCTCATTTTCCACATGGAAAGATGTGAGGGTTTGTGAGTCCTCAACTCACCATAGCCCTTCATCTTGCTCATGTTGGAAAAATCCTAGCCATTGAATTCTCTAGAGATTTTTACCTTAAAATGGAAGAATTTCTCTCATTCACTCATAACATGCATTTTCACAATTTAATCTCTCCAACTTTCAAAAACTTTCAAGAACTTGCATTCAAGCTCACACACCTCCATTGTTGAATATTCAAGCCTATTTCCATCCATCTTTCTCATCCACTGACATACCTATTTGAATCATTTGAATCCTCATTGCATCCTCATCATTTTGCATCCATTTTCATCATGTTTCCCATCAAGGAGCACACATCAAATCTTCATCAAAGGGCCAACCAAGAAGATCAACTTAGACAAGGTATATTTTTTGTTTCATCTTTCTTTGTTTAAGTTCAACTTAGGCTAATCTTGAGGTGGTGTGTGTGTTTCCTCTTTGCATTTATGTTGTTTTGCACTTTTTAGGGTAGTAAATCATGCTACATTACATTTCTAGCAATCCTGGTGGGACCCACAAGTGGGTCTGTTACTTTCATATTTTTTGTTGTTTGATATTTTGTAGGTTCATATTACATAGACGTGACCTAAAAATTGACAAGGGCAACCTTTCCCTCAACAGAGGTGATTCCACCCTTGTAAAATTGCCCATCTAGGAAACAGGGGAAAATCTGCCCTCTATTTTCTAAATAGGCGACCCTATTACTGAGTTGGGAAACCCTACCCTAGAATAGACAATCTTGCTATTGACAGGGGTGACCTTTCCCTCAAGACAGGTGACCCTACCCTCAACAAAGGTGATTCTGCCCCAGAAAAAGGTGACTCTAAGGTAAAAATAGTAACTTAAAGTTCATTTCCAAACTTTGTTTCTTGTTGTTACTTTAGTACTGACCCCCTAACTTGTCTTGTTGATGAATGTTCTTGGTTTCACTAAAGCTTGTGTGGCTATTTGATGCTTATCAAAGGCTAGAGGTCAAACTACTAACGTATTTTTTGTAGGACAAATGGGCCAAGTTTCTTAGTTAGTCTTTGTTTGTTGTCTTTTGCATTCTAGTTAGGCACATAGATCTAATTAGGGGGAGTCAAAATATTTGTCTATTATGCTTGAAAGTAGGCTATTGATGTATCCAATACCCTTGCACCATTTGGTGATCCTGGGTGAAGAGAAATTGTAGATCACTTAGTCCTTTCTATTACCTAGGAGGCACTAGATCATTCAAGCTTTCCCCTTGCACTTTGTGTGAGCCTGGTGACTAGCCAAAAATGTTTAGTTTCTTCTTTTAGCAGGACCTAATTGGGGATTTCATCACCCCAAGGGATGATCCCAACCACGTGTACTGACGGGGTATATAAAGGGGGGAGAGCCAAAGTTATACCCCAATCCAGTCATGTCGTGTCTGGTGAAGCATCGAAGCTAGGGTGATACATAGATAAGACATGAAGAGTTGGTCCAAATTTTTAGTAACTTGCTATGGCTTCTGACTCATTTCTATGATGGGTTGGTGTTCACAGTTGTTCCTTACATACCATGTGTATATCGAGGACTCCCTAGATCTTCTTGTTTAGCCTAGTTAGAGGATCGTGTTGGCCATACCTATCTTACTAATCTTAGGATTGTGCTGATTGAACTATCTTTATGTGCAAAAGTAGTGCATGTTTTATTAGTTGAGTCAGCCTTTTCCTTTTGCTTGTTGTTTTCTATGTTTTTTATCCTTTTCCATAGCTATTTTAGCCAAGTTAAGTCCAGGTCAACTAACAAGGGTGACCTTTCCCTCAATAGGGGTGATTCTACCTCTAACAGGGGTAACCTTGCTATTCACAAGGGTGACCTTGCCTTCTATTTGAGTCATTTCATAGTCTGTTCCTATCAAAATAACCCATCATTCACTTAATAGGTGACCTTTCCCTCAACAAGGGCGATTCTGCCACTAAGATAGGTGACCCTGACCTCTAGAGGGGTGATTCTGCCCATTGTCTAAGTCATTTTTTCAATCAAGCAGCCTAGAAAATTCACCTATTTCAGCAAAATGGATGATTATGTCTCTGAGTTGGGCGACCCTACCTCATACTTGAGCGATTTTACACTTTGGACAGCCAATCCCGCCTTCCGTTCAGTCATTTCATTAGTTTGTTTCCCCATTTCGAGCATCTGTTTGCCCATTCTGAGCATCTGTTTCTTTGTTTTGAGTATCTGTTTCCCCATTCCAAGCATCTATTTACCCATTTCGTTAGTTTGTTTCCCCATTCTAAGCATCTTTTTTCCCATTCTGAGTATCCATTTGCTCGTTTTGAGCATCCGTTTGCCTATTCTGAGCATCTGTTTCCTTGTTCCAAGCATTCGTTTGCCCATTCTAATAGACCATTTGCCCATTTCAATACCCTGTTTACCCATTTCGATAGTCCATTTTCCCATTCTGAAGGTCTGTTTTCCCGTTCAGATTGTCCATTTGACCCTTTTCTAATTTGGACAAGTCTGAAAGCTTAGTTGGGTGACCTTGACTCTAAGTTAGGTGACCTTTCCCCCAAGTTGGGTGACCTTGATCCTAAGTTAGGAAATCATGCACCCTAGTTGGGCGACCTTGACCCTAAGTTAGGCAATCCTGCACCCTAGTTGGGCAACCTTGCATCCAAGTTGGGCGACCTTGCATCCAAGTTGGGCAACCTTACATCCCAGTTGGGAAACCCTACCCCAAGTTGGGCGACCCTGCATCCCAGCTGGGTGACCCTGCCCCAAATTGGGCGACCCTACACCATAGTTGGACGACCTTGCACCTATTAGGAAGTTTTGATCTTTGTCCAAAAAGTTACTTTGTTGGGTTCCCAAAAAACATCTTTCTTCCAAGTCATTCGCATCTTCCATTCACTTGTAATCTACATTTCAATCCATCTGCATTTTTCAAAGGTCATATGTTTATCATCCAAATCATATAGGTATATCCTTAATCATCTCTAGGTTACATATCCATCATCATTCTCTCAATCCAAATCCCTTGAACTTCATTTGAAGTTATTATCCAAATTGGCTTGGGTGTCTGAAATCAATCATTATCCTTTAATATCTACTTAGGATCATCATCTGTCCTAATTCAGTCATCCTCTTTGGCCCAATCAATCCACTTCCATCTCAAGTTGGATTCAGTGTCGTAATCATCTATCTATCCTTAACCTGATCAATCAATGCCTTACGTCACCTAGGGTGATTTCTAAACTTGGTTTAGAATCCCTTCCATCGTCTTATCTCATCCAACATCCAATCTTATCAATCATTTCATCAATCAATCTAATCCAATCTAATCCAATCACATCCTTATCTAATCATCTAATCAATTGATCCCTCATCCAATCAAATCAATCCTTCAATCATCTCTTAGGACATCCCTACATTACATCTTAGATTTTAACCGCATCTTAGCTCACCTGGTAGTCTTGCACTTTCATGCCCATTCAGACTAGATCACAAGCCAAGAAACAAATGGCAGAACAACAAGCCCAGGGTTCCCAACCGAATATCCCTCAAGATCCCAACAATGGTACAAATATCCCTCAAGATCCCAATAATGGTGCTTCATCATATTCCAATACTAACGTTCAAAACACCTCACTACCCAAAGACGAGAACATGGTTAACCAACCTAAAGTTACAGTTGATGAATACCTTAGCAATTCCATTAATGTACGTGGTGCCGCCATAATAGTGGTTTACAATTCCTAAGAGGAACGAATTTGAGCTGAAATCACATATTTTTAGAAAATATAATGATTTAAGCCTTAAAAGTTCCATTTTAAGGATTCGAATTGAAGAGGGTTTGATCAAATCACCTTAGATCAAACCCCCTTGGATAGAACCTCGCCAGTTTTAAACCATACCTATAAATGCGTCTCCTTTACACCTATCAAAATGCTGATAAAAAATAACTTTTGATTTAGATTTTAGGGGATCAAATGAATTCATTTAAAATTTATTTCAAATGATTATGGTATTCCCTATAACAAGCTATCCAATGAATATAATTTTAATATGTCGCATGTGCAGGATCATGGCATGCCAAAAAGTGGCAATATTTGTAGGGTATGTGGCTGATGACTTTTTTTTCACCCAAAATTAATGAAACTAAAAGGGTTTTTAGAGGAGATTCTCAGCTTTCCAAAAATATAAATTATGATTTAATTTGAATTTAATAAATAATTATTATTCATTTTCTATTAGGAATTACTTAATTAAAGTCCCGGGACGACATAGGCTGGATTGAAAAGATCTATAACTTTCAACGGTATCATATTTTGAACTAACATGCGCTACATTCTATGCTTTACATACTATAGATTAAAAAAAAGAAAAATTAAATTTCATTAATTTTTAATCAAGTTAAGGTGGTCTATCGTGAGCAGTTTTTATATTTTTCTAAAAGTTGTAATAAAAAATTCATAATTAACTATTTACTTGGAAAAAAATTACAAAAAAATATGCATCACATCCGACATGAGTCCTCTACTTATATGTAAAATATTACAAAAAAATATTATCATTTTATTATGGTTAGGGTGGTCAGACAGACACCTACTTCTTATTTTTTCCCTGAAATTTAAGTACTACTGCATTGAAATTTCAAATTTTCACCAAATAGATTTTATTTATTTTTAAATAAACCTGGTATTTTAGAAACTACATTCAATTTTCTACAAATTCTATTCTTACATATTTTTGAAATAATATAGATAACTTATTCAAATATTTACGTCAAGTTGCCTAACACTGATTTTTCTGAATTTTTTGCCACTTAAGGGCCTATTTGGCATACCATGATCCTGCACATGCCCATGTTTTGGTTTTGTTATGTATTCATTTTAAGTTTTTATTAAACATAGGTTTTTCATCGAAAAATGAATTTCTTTGTTCTTCAAAAATAGAAGATTATCAAAAAATTGAAAATAGGAGTGCACCGTATATTGGAAGTCCTTTGATCCAACAAAAAAAAATAAAATAAAAATTTTGACATATACAAAAAAGTTATATAAATACCGTGTCTGAATTCAAATTGCTTTGACTTTGTTCCTGATTAAGGAAAAAGTATTCAATAAAAACTATCTAACCAAGTGGAAGGACTAGATATCAGAGGTACAAATCTAAATTTGAAAGAATTAGAATTTTATCCTTCATGGAAAAAAAGTTATGCATTATACGGTGTGCGTCACTTTTTAAAAATGTTGTTTTTTGAAAAAAATCAATTTTTCGTGGGAGATGGAAAAATAAGTGAAATTTGATTCCAAAAATTTTGAAAAAAATATTTTAGAATCTAAAAACAAATTTTTTGAGACTCTAGTTTGTACCCATCTTCAAATTCCCTCACAGCTTTAGCCGCTTATAGGTGCCCGAATGTGAAGATTTAGTTAAACCACAATTTCAAGGTCCAGCTTGGCCACTAAAAATTGGTAAACCACTATTATGGGATCACCCTACGTGATGAAGTATCATCTCTTTAATGAGCATGGGGATAAGATTCTTGCCACTGCGATCATGAAAGTAGTAAAACCCTCACCCAAATTTGATATGTCAAAGTATACCGAAACTTAGTCTCTTCCTACACCTCAAGACCTGCAGACTTTGCAAAATTTCTTGAGAAATCCATATGTCCCTAAAGGTGCACCTATAAAAAATTGGTATCACCTTGAGTTTGAAAATGTTGTGATACATCAAGTCATAATTTATCATTGCCTCCTAGCCACAGCCTCTATGTCATCACCTGATCCTAACAATCCCTGTGCCTATGGCATGCCACATAATATCTCATCTGCTCCACCACTTCCACCTCAGCATCCTGGTCAACCACTTGTCAACACTGAGGTCACTCCTGTCCTTACATTGATGTCGCCTCTAGGACCTGCACCTATTGGCAATCTACCACTGCCACCTCAAGGTAACGTCCCTGCATTCTAGCAACCACCCATTAATCCTCATCACTCCACCATGTTGCAAACACAGTTGCAACACACTGCTATTCCCTTGCAAGCACCGCCACAACATGCTATTGCCACTACTATCTCATCTCAACCACCTCATCAAAAACCTCTACAGCAAAATAACACAATCCCCTAACAGAGCATTATAATTTTGCAACAAAAGTTCCAATTCCTCAACAACACACCATTGCTCCTACACAACCCCCACACCAAGTGATGCAAGCTACATCACAGCCTCCGTAACCACCCCATAGTGCCTCTATACCAATCCCACAATAGCATCACATCCCATCTCGTCCATCTTATCAATAGCCACCCCAACATACACACATTCCTACGCAAACACAACATAACCCCCTCACACAATATCTTTACCATCTGTCAAGCACATACATCGCTTATGCTACTACATCCAATCCTAATCCAAATATCTATGTGGCCTGTTAGAATCCACCACGAATCCAACTGCCACTTTACACCAATCCCCCACCATCACACTTGAATCCCTACCAACAAACATCTAATCCACAACCACCTCTGTTTAATACACAATAACCCAATTTTGCATACAATTACCAATCCCATCCATACTACACTTAGAAACATCCCTCATACCAACAGGGTGCTTCATCCATGTCCTACTATCAACAATCGCCACCATATCAACAATGAGCTTCCACATCATCATATTACCAAGCTTCTATGCAATATCAATAGGGTGTTCCATCCACTTCATATTATCAACAATAGCCACCCTATCAACAAGCGACTTCCACCTCTTACTACCAGAATCCATCATTCTCCTATCATCCTTATGTCAATTTGCAATCACAATCCACATACACCAATCAATACCAACAAACACCTCCATATACACCTCAACCCACATATGATCCAACTACTTCTGCGCTGTCCTCATCATATCAACAATATCCTCCATACAATTAGCCTAGTCCATCTAATCTGACTTCCACAACGCCTATCAATAAAGATCTAGAAGTCAAAGTTACATTGAAGGACTTGCAAGCAGGGACTGACAAACAATCGTTCAAGTTTGAGGACAATTGTCCTTATCCGTTTGATCCCTCTATTTCATTGGTTCCTTTCTCGAAGCATTTCAAAATGCCAAAATTTGATAAATACAAAGGAACAAAAGACCCCAAAGCTGACCTTCAAGAGTTTTATGCCCACTATCAAGAAGTCATGCATAATGACAATTACCTCATGAGATTGTTTCCTAGGAGTTTATAAGGGATATCCCTTGATTGGTTTATGGGTCTTGAAAAGGGATCTATCAAGTCCTTTGCATAGCTTTCAGAAGAGTTTGTCTCCCACTTTTCCTTTAATTTGGAGGACATTGATACGTTAGATCTCCTGAAGGAAAAGTAGTGTGAGGGAGAAACCTTTGTGAGCTATCTTCAAAGATGGCGAGCTTTAGCCAGTCGTATGAAATCCCCTCTAAGAGAAAAAGACATGGTCACCCTATTCATCAAAAACTCTCATCCAGATATGGCCCACAACTTCAGGCTTCATTGCGTCACGACCTTTGCGGAAATAGTGGAGAAAGGTCCTATTCTTGAGAGAGCCCTTATTGTGAAAGGGTTAGTTAAATTTTTTAACTCTGATAAAGAGAAGTTGTCTGGGGATAAGCCTTGTTATTGGAACAAAAAAAAAAAATGTCAATGATGGTGTCACTGACACCAAAC
>VDFB02111545.1:0-10571 GCA_007258455.2 Sequoia sempervirens | reverse complement strand
TGCTCCTAAAACAATCCAAATGACCTCAAATTTGAAATCTGATCTCGACCCACGTGCTCAAATTCAACCTTCTCCTACATTGACCTTTTGAACCACCAAAATCTGAAGGTGAGAAATCTCCCAGATCTCCCTACCCCATCTGTCCCTTCAAAACAACATTCTTGCCAAGGAAGTTTGGGCCTCCAGACTCGGATTGTCTGAAAGCCCTCAATTAAAAGACTAATGACATTTGGAAGTAGAAGTATCATTTTATAAACGATAAATTGTTTAAATTCGATTTCGTCCATAGGATTTTAACTAACATCAAAGCTTTCATGATTGATTGTACTGACTATGCCTTTGCCGCAGGATATATGGAATCAGGTGCAGGACCCTCAGAGAGGGCAGCAGACAAAGGAAAAAAGTCAAGAAAGACTCCTTGTGGAAAGGAAGATAAAGACCAGATGAAGTTCCAGTTCCAGGGTGAACCTCTGCGATCAAAAATCACCATGGACTAGAAATAAATAACAAACACCAATATTGGCCAAGTTGATATTGATGAGTTTACACAAAGGGTCAGAATCAACCTGACAACCAAGAATGCAAGGTTGATTAGGCAAAGCAGAATCACAAAAGCTGCAGGCTTTCCCCCATCTCTCATTGCCCCTAAGCTAGTCATGGCTTGTTGGCAGGCTTATCAAACCGAGACAAGGACCATTGTTGACAGGGATGGTAATATTCTAGCAGATATGTCAGATGAAGGCATTACAAAGACCTTTGATATCTCTACTTTTAAGAAATGGAACTTCTACCATAGAGGAGTTAGGCACCATGGGATGACAACCCAACGTGGCCGCATAATGTTACTAAATCAACATTGGATTAAAGAAAAATGGGGCAGCTACCATGGAAGGTTCTTCATGAACTCTTCCACGCTGATTTCCATGAAGATTACCACGACTTGGTCATGACGCTAAGCAGGGTTGTGGGTCTTCCTACTGCAGCCTTCTTTAAGGAGTGGATGGTATACTTCGTTGAACAGATCCTTCATGGGAATGAGGATGTCACCACAAAGTCCTCGTTCTATTAGGGAGGTATAATAAGCAACTGCTTCCATGAGCAGTTTGTCAATGTGAAGAAGAGTTTCAGGTTCTACATGACCTCATATCTCATCTACTCCTTGGCAAACTAGAGACAATACAATGGGTTGTTTGTGGCACCTGATGAAGAGTAGGGTCAAAAATTGAAGGCCTGTGACAGGTACCCCCAGCTCCAGTACTGAAATTTCAAGGAGTATTGCAGGGTCAACGACGCCTTCATTGGCCATATCATCAGGATGATTGCAGGGGATTTTGAGAGAAGGGTCTCTCATAGTGCTCGAGCATTCTTGAAGCAGTATGCCTTCCATTTTATTCAATATCCAAAGTTCACATATACATCCGCGCCCATGACTTCACCGAAAGGCCAAACAAGCTGCCTCAATACTCCAATGACCAGATCATCCTATTGGAACTTTCTCGGCAGCTCCAACACACACTGTGGTCTCAATCGCAAACACTCCTGGTAGGATCCCTATCCCTAAATCCTACCTTGGCTGAATGTATAAATTACAAACTTCCCAATGCACTAGGAACTCTGAGAAAGAATTGAAAGATTATCATTTTCACTTGCACACTGCTCGCCTGCGAATGGACCCATATGGGCATGTAAGGAAAGCACTAGGACTCAGGTTCGCTCATCTGCACCACATTGAGGACTTTTGGGGGGATTGTCAGGACGATAAGGAAGTGTGTGCAAGGCACTATATGCGGATGACTGCGTATTTTATAAGAAAAGTACAACCATTTCCCATACCAGATCAGGTTGAAGAGGACAAAAGCACCATAATGGACCCCAAATACCCTACAGTCGCCAACTTTCTGATACCAACAATAGATTGGAACGAGTAGGAGGTTGATGACCTCAATATTATAACCAAGCCAATCTTGGCCCGTACCAAAGATTGGGTGGATGGACAAGTGGCTCGATTAAAATAGCAAGGGGTGGTCCTGACATACAAAGGGCTCAAGAGTGAGCCAAGTGCCATGGAGGAGGCCGCTGCCACTACTTCAACGGGAGGGACATCCAAGTCTCCTCTAGTCACCAGATCCAAGAAGAGGAAAGAGACAGAAACAGAGTAGTCTCCTGATCCCAAAGTTTATACAAGGAATGATCCGGGGGGCTCAGCTTCTAAAAGGCTTAAAAAAATAGGGGGCACCATAGAGCAACCCTTAATCAAAGAGGAAGAAGCAAAAGGTATAGACCAAATAAAACCTCTTTTGGCTCTCCCTGTTTCGATTGCCCCATCATCCACTTCTCTAGCCATGATCGCCACATCCTCACCGACAGTGGACATCTTCGTCCATCTTGCCCCTTCACCTCCGGCTGAGCCTATAATAGTCATTGATTCTTCCTCTGTCGTAACTACTCTTCCTTCCTCCACTGCCATGTCACCTACCACATCGCTCCCTTTAGCTACGGTGACAACACCAAT
This sequence comes from Sequoia sempervirens, assembly GCA_007258455.2. Classification (NCBI taxonomy): domain Eukaryota; kingdom Viridiplantae; phylum Streptophyta; class Pinopsida; order Cupressales; family Cupressaceae; genus Sequoia; species Sequoia sempervirens. The sequence continues at coordinate 8,059 of VDFB02111545.1, read as the reverse complement.
ACCCACTTCCGCCTTGCCTAAGGCCTTCTCCAAACATATGTAGAGTCTCCCTTCCGAGCTCTCCCAGATCCTTATGGACCCCACTCTTCAAGCAGCCTTGGCACAAGTCCTCGCTATTGCTAAACCTTCGTAGCCTTCGGTAGAACCACCGGCTATGGAGGCCACCATGTTGATTTCTGAGGAATGGGAGAGGTGAGAGCGAGACACCTTGAAGCCATTTGAAGAAGAGGCCGATGAATACCACGAACACCTGAAATATGAACACCAGACAATCGACATGGTGGCTTACGAGGAGGAAGGAACAGGCTCCTCCGAGAGCGAAGATGAGGAGGAAGATGCCGGTGGTAGGGTCATCATGTAGGGCCTCGACGATGATCTTGGAGGAAGAAATGGCCCAAAGAGTTGAAGGGGTGCATTGAAGAAGAGGCAGAAAGGTTGCCTCTGGAGGTGAAGGACAATAAGAAGAGGACAATTCAAGAGAGGATAAACTTTGAGGGTGTGGCCTGCTCGCCAAGAGCCTCGAAATTGAGCAGCCCAAGGACCACGTGCACGAGGTTGAGCAAACTAAGGAAAAGAAGGGGAAGAAAATGGAAAACAAAGAAAGTCCTTAGCAACAATTATCTACCAATCCTCCTATTAAGTGCCTTGTGTTTGTCCAAGACTCTGATGAAGAAAAAGGAGATACTACTAAAGCAGAAGAAAGGGCCCCAGGAGATAAGAAAATAGAAGCCTTAGCCAAGGAGGGCGAAGGTGATCGTGAATCACCTAAAGAAAAGGATGCTATGCCTAAATGGCTAGAAAAATAGCTTGAAAAGAGAACTCCCACACCAAAAGACCCGAGAGCGAGGCTAGAGGCTATCTTAGCCTGAGCGCAGATCGCAACTAGAAAAGAGAAGAAGCCTAAGATCATATCCAAGGTAACAATGGATGCTTCTGGGTCTCGAGCTGTGCAGATAGCAATGCCTGTGGTAGACCAGGATGGTGTAAGCTACAACATCTCCACCCTTGATTTAGGAACTGCTACTAGAGAGTAAAAAGTGGGGCATCCTGACGAGTCAGTGGCTATAGTGGTGCACCTGATAAAATAGGACAAGGTTTCAAAGGATGAGCTCAAAGCATAGGTGGCCACCTTGACGGATTACATCCAACAATGGTCCTCAGTAGATGACCTACCTACCACATCCATGGCTCCACCCCAACTACTGTCCAAAGAACAAATTGACAAGTTGGAGAGAAGAAAGAACTTGGACAAGACTATAGAGAGTTGGTTCCTCGAGTAGGTCTCTCAGGACGTCGGAAACATGGGAATTAGCTGGGTTGTTCGAACAGCCAACAATTTCTTAGATCTACAGCAATCTTTGGAAGGCACGAGGAAGCTCTGCACTGACTTCCCTACAACGTATGACTCTACCTTTCCAAAGATCGAAGCCATCCTCTAGTTACCAAAAGCCACATGGGAGAAGGAGCTTGCATTCAAAAGGGACGACCACTGGCTGATGGATGTCTGGAGGCAGGATGTTGACAATAGAAAGGAAAGGTTGGAGCAAATAATGAGTAAGGTGGATCCAGACATCAAATGGATCAAGGAAATTAGGGAGGAATGTGCTTGATATCTCAAGTTGATGACGGAGTATGACATGCCTACAATGCAGATGGATCCAGAAAAATTAAAACCTTACTTTCAGAATAAAATGGGGGATGGGATGTCTAGTGAAATAACAGTGGAATTCATGAGTTTTGCCACCCATTCCTTCAATCAATCAAAGTTGTTCAGGGATCAAGGCACAAAGTACGATGAGGACTAGAAAAAGCTTGAGGATAATGCAAAGGAATGGAGCTACCAAATGTTGGGGTACGAGAACATTGAGGTGGACTAGCTCCAGCCAGTCATTCTAAAATTCATGGAGTACACAGCATCAAAGAAGCGGGAGGACAGCCCTATTGGCAATGAAGAGCTCCCCAAGGAGTAGCTACAGTAAAAGAGCAATCAGTAAAAGACAAAAATGCTACAGTGTCGTCACTAGGAGACAAAACAAGGAAGGAGACAAAATGTAATTTTAAATTGTAATATATTGGGGGTTGGTAAAACCCTATTTTGTAATGAATCATGGCCACACAATGAGAATTAATCTTGACCATTCATTTGACCTTTTGGGCACTATAAATAGGGGTCTCCTCTCATTTGCAAAGGGAGTTGAGTTGTTGTAAAGACATGCTGCTGAATTTTTTAATCAAAATACATTGACTTGGTGCATTTTCTAATTTCTTCACATGTTTCATGGTTCAACCTCCATTGTTACATGCTTTGCTTAGATTTATATTTCTTCTTTAGTTAGTTGTGTTCTTGATTTGATAGATTTTAGAAATGTTGTTTTGTGGTTATGAAAATTCTTGCTGTGTAGATGCCTTCTTAGTCCATACTTTTTGCTATTTGTTGTTGGTAGATAGTTGTGCAAAGTTAGTTTGGGCTTAAATTCAAAGTTTCTCCACACTTTTATCTTTTTTCATGCATGTATATGGTGAATGGAAGGTGAAATATCTGTAGACCTTAGAAGATAGCACAAGTTTCATGAGACTGCAAAAATTCTGGTTAAGTGAAATATTGTTTTGAGGAAGTTGTCCATTGCAGGAACCCCATGATCACTGTTCATAGTTAGTTATAGGTCCAGGAACCTTTCATCTCCCTTGCTCTTTCCCCCTTTTTTTTAGAAATAGCCCATGTCAAGGTTCATTGCACATTGTAAAGCTAAACTTGAAGAAACATCGAAGTTTTGGATCGTTGTCTGAACCTATAGATAAATGAAACTTGACCTCCATCTCAAAAACTTTGGAATTGAAGATCTACCTCACATCCAGCTATGTAAGTCTGCCCTATGATTACTAGAAAAATCACATCAAAGTCAACTGAGGAGTTCCATGCAAGTCATGACCTGACACTCAAGAGACCTTGGGGAGATTTTCAACAACTTGTCGTTGGAGATTTCCTTTCAAGAGAGGTAGTGCATTAATGCTTGCTGTGTTGAAAAGGTAATAATAAAACACCCATCCAACAAACACTAGTTTCTCCTTATCTTTGACCTCAAATCCTTGTGGTTGTTCCATATATATTTCCTCTTCCAAATCACCATGGAGAAAGGTGGTTTTAACATCAAGCTATTCTAAATGTAAATATTTAGTAGTCATAATACTTAAAATAGTATGAATAGAAGTCATTTTAACAATCTGAGAAAAGATTTCATCAAAATCAATACCCTTTTTTGTGCAAATCCCTTTACAACTAACCTAATGTTAAATATTTTCTTACCTCCATCTTCTTCTCACAACTTATAAACCCATTTGTTTGGTAAAGCCCTTTTACCTGTAGGCAACTTGCATAATTCCCAAGTCTTATTTTTTAGTAAGGAGTCAATTTCTTCTTCCATTCCATGCTCCCTCTAAACCTTGGCATCCACTTGCATAGCTTCATCATAGCATTCTGGTTCACCAACATCAGTTAATAAAATAGAATACAAAGAGGAAGAAAATATTTTGGGAGGTCTACTTATCCTTGAAAATCATCTAATATTTACTGGAGTTTGTGGTATTTGTTGTTGATGTTGTTGTAGAGCATGAGAAACCACTGGAACATCGTTGTTCAGAATATCATCCAACACTACATCATTTTCTATCTTCTCATGTTGTTGCAAATGATCTTTGTACAACACTTTCTCATTGAATATGACATCCTTGCTTCTCACAATTTTCTGATTTTCAAAATCCCAAAACTTATAACCAAATTCATCAATGCCATATCTAACAAGTATACATTTCTTTGAATTAGCATCAAGCTTGGTTCTATTTTCAAAATCTACATGTGTAAATGCTTCACAACCAAAGGTCTTGAGAAAAGAATAACTCACCTTCTTACTTGTAAATGATTCCTCTGGAATACCACAACCCAAAATATTAGAGGTACCTCTATTAATCAAATAAACATCAACATTTACAGTCTCTACCCACATGTTTAAGGTCATCCCAACATGTAATCTCATACTTCTTGCACACTCCATTATTGTCCTATTCATGCACTCAGCCACTCCATTTTCTTGTGGAGTCCTTGAAACTGCTTTCTCCCATTTCACAAATACCTCTCATTAGAGGAACAATAATCTTCAAAATATTTTCTCCTCGCGAATACTCACCACCATTATCATATCTAAGACATTTTAACTTTTTACTTGCCTCATTCTCAACCAAGCTTCTCTATTTTTTAAAAATTTCAAATACATCAAATTTCTACCTAAGGAAATAAATCCATATTTTTCTTGTTGCATCATCAATAAAAGTGACAATACCGAGCCAAATTCCTCAAGAGAAGATACCTAATATGTCCCTTACATCCATATGTACAAGCTCTAATTCTCTCATCTTTCTTTTGCTTCCCATCCTGAAAAAAAACTCCTCTTTTTTGTTTCTCTTCCATACACAAATTTCACAAAAATCCATATTAACACATTTTAGACTTGTTAGAACTTTCTTTGAATGAAGCACTTTCATATCTTTTTCACTCATGTGCCCAAATCTATTATGCCATAGTGTTGTTTCACCCACAACAACTATTTGATTTTCTACCTGCTAACCTGCAACAACTATTCTTGAAACTATTATAGAACCTATAACAATTGTTGTCGAACCTGCAACAATTGTTATAGTTGTTTTTTCCAACAACTTCCTTGTTTGATTTTTATCTGCACTAACTAAAGTAGAAGGAATAGTATGACATGTACAAATATATAAAGTGCCTACTTTCACACCTTTTTCTACCACTAAGGTACCTTTTGTAAACTTCCAATTTTTATCACTATATTTAACAACACAACCTTCATCTAGGTGCCTTACTAAAATTAAATTTCTTCTTAACCTTGGAACACGCCTTACCTCTTGTAGTAGCCAATGATTCCCATTCTGCAACTTGATCTTGATTCTCCTCTTTCAAACAATCTTACAAGGTTTGTTATCTCTCAAATAAACCAACCCAAAATCCCCTTGGACATAATTAAGAAAATAACCTCTATGGGGCGTAGCATGAAATGAAGCCCCTGAATCTAGCACCCAAGAACCATCAACATTATCAAGGGAAAGAATCAAAGCATCATTATCAAATTTATTACTTACCACATTTGCCTGTTTATTGCCTTCCATTTTGTCTCCTTTATTTTTTCAAGACCAACAATCATTCTTTAAATGACTTGACTTACCACAGTACCAACAATCATTCTTGTCTATGGATTGGGACCTCTTGTCCTTTGGTTTTCCCAAGTGACTTAACATGACCTCTAGAATTATTTACTCTCCTTTGTTCTTCCCCCTACTTTTATGCATTCAAAACACAACCCGATGTGGATGTACTCCCACCTAAGCTTTCCTAAAAATCCTCTCTCACCTCAAAATCACACCAACAACATCATCAAATTTTGTGCATATTTGAACCAGAAATAGAATTGGCTACTTTAATAGTCATTACTGCTTATTCCAAAATTTTCAGAAAAGAAACGTTAATCAAAAGAGCCCTAACTTCTTCATCAAAGTTTACATTTATAAAATTTAATTGATTAGTAACCATATTGAACTCATTTAAATGATCAATAATTGACCCACCTTCTACCATTCTCATATTAAATAAATGCTTCATAAGAAATACCTTATTTGAAGTGGAAGGATTTTCATATAATTTTTCCATGGTTTGCATCAACTCTTTAGTTGTCTTTTTTGTTGAAATATTAAATGCCACCAGTTGTGCTAGGCATAAATGAATATTGCCAAGTGCCTTTCTGTCTAGAATATCCCAATCCTCATCAAACATAGCTGAGGGTTTCTTGGCTTTCCCCTCCAATGGTCACCATAAATCCTTTTGATAGAGATATTCCTCCATCTGCATCTTACATAACTGATAGTTCTGCCCATTAAACTTGTCAACCTTAAACTTACCCTCATCTTCCATAACTCACACTCAACCGTGAGACTCCCACTCAATTGTGAGATCTTCCTACAGAGGATAACTAACCACAAATCACTCTGATACCATTTGTTAGGGATTTGAAGGTAGATTTCTATTGGTTAAATACATATTTGATCAATAAAACAAAGAAATTGACACATAGAAAGTATGGAGAGCAAAAGAAAAACACAAAGATTTAACATGGTTTACCCAAAACCAGGCTACATCCACCAACATAGGGTCCAATATATATTAAACTTCCAATAAATAACCTTTACAAAGCTTGCAACAATAACTGCAACCTGCATCAACGATTTTATCCACGTTTTACAACTGTTGTTTTTACACAACCTTTGTTGCGTGTACCCACGACGCTTCCTACATTTTTCTAGCCACTACTTTGCAAATTCCTACTAACATTTTTCATGACTTACTACCCTCAAAACTCATCACCAAGTGTTCTAATATGCTCCCACACATGTCCCATTAACTACAAATGAAGTGTGGCCATTGGTTGTGCCTCATGTGCACCCAATAAATTTTTTTCTTTTGGGCGACTACATTTAATATTTTTAGATGCCTTTTAATTTTATATTATATAATTGTAACTGATCACTTCCAACATTTACTATTTGTTTGTAACCACCTTTTAGGTATAATTGCAGCATAAATATTTAATAAGTGCAACAAATTATTTAATGAAAATAATATGAAGATTTTGCGACTACGTCTGATTGGTCTCCATAACACAACAAATCCTTGCATTTACCACAAAGGGACCAAAAACCTCAACCAAAAATTTCTTGGCTCTCCCTTGAGGATAGTAGCCAAGCTCATCCCCTTGGTTGATTTTGTGTTCCAATATTTAGTTGGAAAGATTGATTTAGATTAATTCATTTAGTTTAGATCCCCTTCTTTTCACCACTAAACATTTTGGTGAGCCTAACTTAGCTTACAATTGTAGACCTTCTGACATAATTGCACATATTCTTTAATCTAATTGTTTACTAAATTCATTAGATTATTGGATATCTTATTTATCATTTGCAAACAGTGTACCCTTAGTTTGGAAAATAAAGAACTTAAATTATTGTTCTCTTCTCTTATTTCAAAACACAAAACTAAAACACTCACTATTCTTCTAACATATCATTAGCATATTTATCATGCCATCACTTTCTTCTATCTACACTTCTTAGGAGCATTTCTATGTCCTAAAACTTATACTTGATTTATGAGTTTCACGACCCGGTGTTCTCAATATGACATTCTTGTGAGAAGAAGTTATTGAATTATGGCTTCATGTTCTTTGAATAGCTTTAGTGTTGAGCTTGAGTTTGTTATCTCATTCACCCAAGGAGCTTTTTGAACATAATCTTCTTGGATCCTATTCGTACCTTGCCAATATTTTTTGAGTCACAACCCCCTCATGATCTTATTAGGCTTGACAACTTTGTGGCATGTGTTCTTAAGGCTCAAATTTAGAAACTAGACACAAAATTGGTGGGTCTCCAACAATTCTTGAGTATAGAATATGCAGCTAGAGAATTTGTGCCTAGCATAGAGAATCTTAGGAGATTGTTACTTAATTATTTGCAAGGAATAGAATTTCTACATAGTCTAGCAAACATTCAAGCATTGTGACATTAACTAGTTGCAAGGAGATTCTCAATAATACATCTCTTCAAAACCAAATAGGGAAGTAGATTTTGATACCCATGTTGACATCTCCTATTCCAATATTCAATTTTTCTATTATAACCATTGCTTCATAGTCTAGTAATAGTGTTAACACTAGTTTTAGGGTTACATCTGAAAATCCTATAAACCAATATAGCTTTGTCCCACCTTCCTCTAGCCTCCCATTTACTTCTCAAAATTTCAATCCAATTTCTTCCCAACCTATGGTTAGCCAACCTTGTTCACAATTGACTTACCATAATACTAATCCACCTATCAGTAGCCCTATTCCTTCATATTCTACCCATTCTAAAACTATCCCACTTACTAATCCTATCATTAACTAGCTCTTGCAAAATGTGAGCTCTTTATAGCAACAAATATTGAATATTAAATCAAATC
>VDFB02111544.1:0-10913 GCA_007258455.2 Sequoia sempervirens | reverse complement strand
GGCTCGTTTTATCCAAATGGGTATCCACATCTACAAAAATCTTCAAGAAATAGGTACAGTGGGACTCATTCACCACTCTGGGTGAATTAGTCCACTTTGGATTTTCTGAAAACTAAAAAATGGAATCTGTAGCTCTTGGTCTACTCAATCTGCACCTCCAGGTGTCCGGATCTGACACCTTGATTTTCAGCACTATTGGTGACTTTTTGTATAGCTTTTGGCCTTAAAAAAATGGAGATGACTTCAACAAGTTTGCAACCTAATATTCAATGATTTCCAAGTCTTCAAAGTACCTAGATCTACAAACACACAAAGGAAAAGAGAGAAGAATGTTGATTGTTAGGGCATGGGCATTTTCCTTGGTCAAACCTCTTTTTAGGTAATTAAACCAAATAAAGAAAAGAATGAAATGAAGCATGCAACAAAAGAGTTATTACCTTTCCATGATGATTGATCTTGATTGTCTGTAGCAAAACATGAATAATCTACCCTTGAATGCCTTAGGAAGCTAACTTGATGACTTGCAATGATGAAACCCTAGCTTGCTTGACTTGACAGAGAAGATAGATGATGAATGAATGATTCGAATGAGTTATGAGATTAATGAGATGTAAATTGAGGAGAAAAACACTTATTTATACACACTTGTGCCTTAGTAACCCAATGATACCTCATCATAGGCCGACATCAAGTAATTTTGAATAAAACCCAAAAGAAAATTTGAAATATTTTGAATTTGGAGCCAAGAGGGACTCATTCGCCACCCATGGTGAATGGGTCCCACCTTGGACAAGTTGAAAGTGGGTGTTGGGAATTATCTTGTATGTAATGTTGTTTGTTGGGTTTACATTCAAAAATACACTTAATTAAGCCTTATAAGGGCATAAAGGGGTCAAATAAATCACAAGAAAGGTGTAAATAGTGAAATTAAGTCTAGAAAAACATGAAATATTGTTACAAGACTTTACAACACTTCAAAATAGGACTTGATAAGTGATGGAAAGGTTATTTTTAGGTGAATTGTAATGAATAGGGTCTAGAAGAGTGTAGAAATTTTTTACAACATTTCACATCACCTTCACAAGACATTAATAAATGTGTGGATGCATAAAATGTCTCACAACACCTGAATCTAGGCCTCATTAAGTCCAATTTATCATGACTTGGTCCCATGTCAAGCAAAGGGTGCTTTTTTCTATGACACACTTCTCCTTTCACTTTTTCAACTTCTTTTCTCTCTTTTGGAGAGGAGTTTTCTCCCATGGGGTTTTTCTCCTTTTCTCTGGTTGTGATATAGATTGCATTGCATAGTAGTTGTGCATGGGTACTTAACATAGCCTTGTAGGTAGGACCCATCTTGCTTTTCATTTTGCATAATAATCTCCCTAAGTTTGCACTTAAGAGGGGGTGTTAGTGTAGTGTTCAGTTTTAACTTAGGCTAATTACTTTGGTGGGTTTTTCCTGTATCAGGTACTTGTTCACCCATCACATTTTTCATGCCTTTAAAAGACTTGTACATTATGTATATTGCATCTTATTCTGAATATCATGCTCGATTTTTGGCAAAATAACCTTTGTGTTTCTCTCGTGTATTGTGAGGGTGGTTTGTTGTTGTAGGTTGAGGATCTTGGGAAGGAGCTACCGTCTCCTACATTCAACACCCTTACATTCCTTGAATTGAATATATATAGGATTCTCCTATAATCACTTCCACCTACCTAATAACCAACACCTTTTAATAAATTAAAAAATTTATGTTAATTTATTATTTAATATCTATTACTTACTAGTCTATGTTATGCATTATTTTTTAACAATATGCGCTTCTCAAAATAACCTCCAATATTTAAAAAATTTCCTTATTTTTTTCCTTCATTATTCCAAGATCATGCTCTAATACCTCTTGTAATTAAATAACATTCACAAAAAAGGAATATATTATGAGATATTCTATAAATATTTGATAATAACTGAGAATAAAAAGCCACTTTGAGGGGAAAAACCTACAAATATCTTCAATGAGAACATAATTCACAATCTAGTGATAATAAATTTACCTCTACCCCTTATATATACCTAATTATTCCTTGGATGGCACCCAAACCAACTTAGACACTTAAATATAACACTTAGGATGACCTCAATATCTAAATAAAAATATAATAATGACCATACAACTTAATTAAGAGTTTAAGGTAGCTATAAACTAATTACTCATAGTCCATGGACACTCTAAGATTAAGGGTGTAGCATTGATAAATAAATATGAGGGATCTTATTTAATAGAACAATAAACAAATTATCACTTTCTTCTCATTGACTCACTAATCTCTATAGTTGTCTATGCTTCACTAAAAATAGAATTCTAAGTAGGAAGTGGGCATTGGGCATAGAAGAAACTAAAGAAAGAAGTTCAAAATAAAATTCCTTGAAGAATGTAAAGATTCAATAATCAAGTCAATTTTAATTGATAGTAGAAAAAAATGTGACATAATAAATCATGTTTTTAATTAAATTTGTATGAAGTCAACTTTGGTGAAACCCACTAAATTGTAAGATGATAAAATAAACATGTGGTGAATCCCACATGATTGTAAAATAGTTGATGTAAATGTTGGATGATTAAGACCATGATCCAAAATATATACTGTGATTTTAAGGAAATTATGGGCCCAACTGTACCATGTGGTTATAATGGTATTGTCAAAATTGGTCCTCATATAAGATGGAAATTTGATGTTATTAGTGAATATGTTGGCTAATTGAAACATGCCCCTAAAATTCCAAGTGATTCGCTATTACAAACACATATTCTATGGTATAAATGTCTCATTAACAATTTAGTTGCAATTTAATATTCATTAAATCGATAAATCATAAATTCTTAGTGATTTGGACTCCTGTATGTTTCATTATATTTTCTAAAATTCAATTGACCCATATAAACTATTTGTCAAATGGTAAAAAATTACCACTAAAAAGTCACTATTAGATATAGATTGAATCCATAGATAAAGCTCATTTCTAAAAAATAAATAGATCAATTCCATAGACCTAAATACAAACTTGCACAAAGAACCATAAAACCAAACATTTATCAAAACACACCAACACTAGATCTGATTACAAACCATTATTTAAATCATTGAATCATCATTATAATATTTCAATTACTGCACCAATTCTTAGTTTTAAAATATTTATATGTGTTTAATTATTACCTGTTGTTTACCCAAGGCTCTTTCTTAAATAAGTTGTTTTATTTCTTTAAAAGAAAATAAAAATCACGCTGCATTATGATGAGAGTTACTTCGACGGTAAGCAAGGTATTCTTTCGGTGTAGAAATTCGCACTAGGGAGAGCAAAAATAACACGTTACTAATGAATGATTCGCTCCGTGTCCTTGTGACATCCCAAAACCAGTTTGACGGAAAGTGAAAGCTTGAATAGACGATCAGAAGCATTTGTCCTCCCTAAGGGAACTACGTATACCTATATAGATTAAAGCTCTCTCTCTATTCACATACTCAATTCATCTGATTTGAAGATTTGAAGTTTATAGCTTTCAGTTTTACCAACTCTTTTTTAGTTTCGTTGCGAGTCTTATAAGCTGCGTCGTTGTTTTATCAAGCCAACTTCAATGGAGTTAAATTTGGCAGTAAGTAGTGTACGAATCACATGTACAGAACAACCACCTTCAGTGGAGGGAGTTCAATTGAGAGAGACTCGCTCCTCTTACTTCCTCAATATTAAGCTTCAAGGTACTTTCTCAATCCCTATTCTCCCATTTACAAGATACAAAATAGGTCGTCCTCATCTCACCTGAATATGTGTGCTTTGCTGTTGTGCAGGTTTGAGGAAAGAAGATATACAGCTGGAAATGGACAAGAAGCGATGTCTAGTGATACGTGGAGAGAAGTATTACCAAGACATGGGAATGCTAAGGTGGAAATGGCGGGTGGTGGAGAGTGGCAGCCCAAGCAAGGCTTTCAAAGTTCCCGAGGACGTGAATGTGGGTGGCATAAGAGTGAGCTTTGAGCAGGGCGTGCTGCAACTTGCCATGCCCAAACTCACCCACAACAGATTTACTCCCTACCACGTTTTCCACATTCACTCCTCCCATCATCCTCCTCTTGCCCATCGCCCACATCAACCTCATCAACAACAAGAAGCGAATAACATGGGTGATAAATTGGCAACCATTTCTGAGGATGGTGATACCATGATGGAGGATTTGTCGCCGGGGCATCCAGAAGAAGAAGATGATAAAATATCCGTGGAGGAGCAATGTACGGAGGTTCCACCAAGAGAGTGTGCATCAAATTCTGTGCAATTAGCAGACGATTCAGCGAAGAAGGCAGAGGAGAAGGAAGTGTACGTTTCTCAATCTGAGAATGAAGAGGAGAAGCAGGAAGATGTTATGCAGGAAAAACATGGAGATGTAGAAGAGACAATTGTTAAAGGCATTGAAGCCCAGGAGACAGCAGGGGCCTCTTCCTTCAATATAACTAGTGCACCAGATGCTCAAGCAAAGCGAGGACCGCTTCTGCAAGAGGAGGAAGCTGAGGAGAAAGAGAAGAAAGGAAATTATGAAAAGGCAAAGGAAGAAAGAGTTATTGGCAATGGGTTCATGGAAAGTGAAATGTCTGAGCATCCCAGGCCATTCTTATGCGAAGGCTTATCACATATATTCTCGCTCATTGCTGCAATAGCTCGTCGTAAGCAGCGGTGCTGATAAGAATCGTGTGGTTGTCTGCGTTTAGTTTTTTCAGAGACGATATCTTGTCTAGTTCAACAAGAGATATTACATTTATTCTCTTGTGGCTTAAAGCACACTGCTAAATCGTCATTCTCTGTATAAAGCACGGGAAGAAAAGAATGCCTTAGAGACCCTCCCATTGTAGCATAAAGTTACATAAATTATCTTCATACTCACTCATTCGTTTGATTCTTTCGTAAAGATGAAACGCTATCTTTCACTTTTATGACTTGTAGAGATACCACCATAATTTTTATTTTTTTTCATCATTGTAATACAAAGAAAAGGTTACTTCATAATCAATACCAATCTATTCTCTTGTAAAAAGTGTACCTGAGAATTATTTTACAATTATTCATTCATTAAACATCTTTATTCTTATTTTATAAGTTAGTTTAGCGGTTAATTTTATTTGTTTGCAATTAATTATAATGTGATTATAATCTATTATAAATCAATGTATTATGAAAATACTCAATAGACAAAAATGAATATTGAGATTCACTTACTAATGTATAATAACGGGATTCCGTTAAAACACTTATCTCACAAACTAAACAATTGTTTTATATGACAATACTTATTTATAGCGGAGATTGAAGAAAAGAAAACAAATGTGTCCAAGTTTGACTAAACACGTTTCACTAGTTTGATTGTGATCAAACATGTCACTAAAAGGAATCTAGGTAAAGATAGTTCTAACCACATATAAACATGTCACAATAAATGTGAAATTATTTTTGGTAGGTTCAAGAGGATCTATGACATGTTAAATGGTTCATTTTGAATTACAAGGATTCATAGGCTTCCTCTATAACTCCTCTTGTAATTATTTATTGTTAAAATATTAAAAGGAGATTATTGTAATTGGTCTCTTTTTAGTTTTTTTTGGTAAGTTGGTTGTAAAGGTTTTTGTCACTTTGTTTCATGTGTCTTATAGAATTTATAACAAGATTTTCATATGTGTGAGAACATTTGTGAACTTTTATGATGTTTTCATTTTATTTTGTACAACAAAAGTTCATGAGGCTTATTCTAAGATAGCTTCAATGGACTTCTATATTTTCCCTAATTTTCAATTTTCCCACATCACATAGTTGTCACTTTTCATTTTTATTACCATTCTATGCTCTTTACTTTGTATATGAAGAGTATTCTTTTATGTATCTCCATGGAACAAGTTACTAAATTAATTTATATTAAGGATGAACTAAGCCATATTTTGATAAAAATATATATAGTGGAATATCCATTATAATTACAAATAATAAATTAGGATTAACAAGACTAATCCAATTTTTTTGATAGATTTTGAGATGAGGGGTGGTGAGAAGAAGAAGGTTGTGGGCCGTGGTTAAATGTCTCACACTAAGTGCTAACAATGCTTACGTATCATGTAGGCCCCTCTTAACTCAGCATACTTTAATTTTTCTTTATTGTTTTAATATTATTTTATTATTATATAATTATTTTAAAATTTTTAAAAAATATTTGTTATCTAAGAAGTGTCTTTTATATTATTTTTTTATTCAAAAAATTATTTTTTTTAAAGTAAGTTTTATGAAATAGAAAATAAAAATGTAAAATGTGGAAGCAATATATATCAATAATTTTTGAATTATTTTTAATATTATTTTATATATAATATTTTATTATTATTATTTTTAAATTTTAAAAAATATTTGTTATCTAAGAAATGATCTTTATATTTATATTTATTATTTTTTAATTAGAAATAATTTACTTTAATCAAAATTTAAATTTTGTGTTTCTTCTTTTAAAATAAGTTTTATGAAATAGAAAATAAAATATTGTGGACTTTTTAATCAATTATTGATTAGTTCTAACTATTCTTAAATGTTATTTAATTTAATTATCATTTTTTATTTTCTAAATATTATAAATAGTGATAGATATCATTTTTACTCACTATTTTTCAATAAATATTATAAATATTTTAATTAAGTTTTAATTAATTTAGATAATAGAGTTGAGATTGTTAGCTAAAATAAATATTAAATCAAATATAAATTAAATATGGTACTTAGTTTAAAATTCCATGATGTAGGAATGTTACAATAGTTGTCAATAGTTAATTCAAGCAAAGATATTAGACTCTACAATCAATTACTGTGTGGATAACTTGAATGGAAAATTGGTTTTTGTGTATGTGGTCCTAAACTTGTGTGCAAATCTAATTTAAGATTCACATATCTAATCTAGAAGAATATGCGGTGGATTGGAATCCATTTTCTCTCAACTTTTGCTATCTAAATGTGCATAAGGACAATTAGTATTTATAAAAACCTTTGAATTTTTGAATCATAAAGGTTAATTTCTCCCCATTCCAACCCCCAATAAGCTAGCTTTCATCTCTAAATAAAAGAATCAAGGAAAATATTTTTTTTTCTAGAATGATATATGTAAATGTTGCTAGATTTTTTCATTCTTCAAAATATAAGAAATCATCTATGCTCAATAAGAATTCCCTAAGATATATTAATAATTTCTATCATTTTTGAATGAGTTAATGAGAGATCTTAATGAAAACAACTAAATGCATAAATAAACATAAAGTTGTCTTAGGTTAGCTCAAAATAAGTAGTGTAAAGGTTGACAAAGGTAAAATTTTAATTTTAATTATTTTAAATTTTAGAGATTAGATTTGCAACCACAAAATTGACCTAGTTCAAGTAAATTAAGAATGTTACTCAACATAATTATAATTAAATTAATATTATATATATATATATTTTATTAAGAGTGTATGTATAAAATTGTCAACAATACAATTAATAGAATTATAAATAAGTTTTTAAAGTTTTTATAACTACCATAATACATTTATCAAGAGATTACAATATATTACAAAAGCTTGAAAATCCAAGATAGATCTTAAATCCATTGAATAAACTAATTAGTTCAAATTAATTGTAGAAAAGAATTAGTGTTCTTTTTATAAAACTGAAACTTAAAACATTTGTTCTTTATTAATACGATTTATAATGCAAACTTACATAACCAAACCAAATATAAAACAAACCCTTTTCCTTGCATATATATATATATATATATATATATATCATTGAAAAATATAAATCTAGACAAGTTATATGTATCTAAAAAGTTCATACAATTTAAGACACATTTTCATAGCTAAATATGTGCTTCAAAATATCTTTTTCAATTTTTCAACTTCAAAATCCATCCAATTTTTATGATAAAGTACTTTCATATATTGAAATACAAATGTCCAAAATTTGTACCTATTTCTTAAAAACATTGAACATACTTTCAAAAATAAAAGCCTCATCTTAGAATTAATTAGGATTTTGAAATCATTTCAAATGCAAAACATTATTCTTTAAGACACATATGATATAATATAACTTACACTATATATTCTCCTATGTTCATTCTTTATAGAGAAAGTTATATAAAAAAAACATAATTTTATGTCCCACTTACATTTTCTTAATATAAAAATTCTAAAAAGTATTTAATAAAATAATACATTAAAGTTAAATTATATCAGCTTCCATGAGGGAGCTATTTAGATTACATGATGATTCATAATGATGGTCAAAATGTGAGGCAAATGACATAGTTACTAAAAATTCAGTCGAAGAATTTATATGGTACCTTAAAGAATAATTCTTATAAGTAAGAGAGGCATTTTTGGTGGTGCACTTTGATTTAATTAATACAATTTATTTTCAAATATTGCAATACAATGTCTTATTAAAATTAAAAATTATATAAGTTTTTATGAGTGGACTATTTAGATTGCATTATGAGTCATAATGATGGTCTTTTAGGTAAGTCAAACAATAATTTATATTCAAAATTCATTAATAATTACAATGATATTTAAGAATTTTTATGATATTTTAAAGAATATTTTTCTATATTAAAGAATATTTTTCTCTCTATATATCTTTTATAGTGTTGATTATCCAACCTCTAATTTTATTATTTAGTAAGTAATATTTTTGTCTTAATATTATATTGTAACATGATGATAATTTCATAATCACATCTTTTTACTTTATGTTTTAAGTCTATTTTGATTAGAGTGTTGTAAATATAATTATTAGCTTATAATTAGTATATTTATTTGCAAAATTAGTTCACAATATCTCATATCTCAATCCCTTCCATAATTGATCCCAAAACTTCATGACAATCCTTAAAATTATTGTCCATCACCTTGGATTAAATAAACAAATATAGAATCAACCTAGGTCACTTATGTGGTCACAAATCTAATCTCTAAAAAAAAAAGTTTCAGGTCTTTGTCGACCTTTACACTACTTATTGTGAGCTATCTTAGGACAACTTTATGTTTATTCTTGGACTTGGTTGTTTTTATTAAGAACTCTCATTCACTCACTCAAAAATCATGTTGGAGATCATTAAGATATCTTAGGGCATATTTATTGAGCACATATCATGTCTTGCATTTTAAAGGATGAAAATAATCTAGCAACATTTACATTAAAGCACATCATTTGAGAAATAATGAATATTTTTCCTATTGTCCTTTATCCTTTCACTTATAAATGAAATATGGTCAATTGGGGATTTGAATGAGAAATTAACCCTTATGATTAAAAAACTCAAAGATTTTATAAACACCACTAGTTCTTATGTACATTTAGATAGTAAATTTTGAGAGAAAATAAATTCCAATCTAATGCATATTCCTCTAGATTAGATACGTGAATCTTAAATTAGATTTGCACACAAGTTTAGGACCACATACACAAATATCAATTTTCCATTCAAGTTATCAAGAGAGTAATTGATTGTAGAGTCTAATATTTATTTTAGCTAACAATCCCAACTCTATTATCTAAATTAATCAATAATTAATTAAAATATTTATTTAATTAAGCTAAATAAATATAAAGAATTATTAGTATATTTTTTCATTGTTCCTGAAAGATTGTATAATATCACTTCAAAATAGTATTTTAAAAGTATATAATTAATTTTAAAAGTATATAATTAAGTTGTCTTTCCATAAGAATGGAGTATCATATTTATTGAAAAATAGTGAGTAAAAAATTATATCTATCACTATTTATAATATTTAGAAGATAAAAAATGATAATTAAATTAAATAACATCTAAGAATATTTAGAGCTAATCAATAATTGATTAAAAAATCAACAATATTTTATTTTCTCTTTCATAAAACTTATTTTAAAAAATACATAAATATAAAGATCATTTCTTAGATAAGAAATAATTTTTTTATATTATATATATATATATATATATATATATATATATATATATATATATATATATATATATATATATATATATATATATATATAGCTTGCCCATTTTACATTTTATTTTCTATTTCATAAAACTTAGTAGGTGTTAACTTATACCATGTCACTCAGCAAGTATCATATTAATTAAGTTGTCTTCCATAAGAATATGGTAGATCATATTTATTGAAAAATAGTGAGCAAAAAATGATATCTATCACTATTTATAATATTTAGAAAATTAAAAAATGATAATTAAATTAAATAGCATTTAAGAATAGTTAGAACTAATCAATAATTGATTAAAAAGTCCACAATATTTTATTTTCTATTTCATAAAACTTATTTTAAAAAAGAAACACAAAATTTAAATTTTGATTAAAGTAAATTATTTCTAATTAAAAAATAAATAAATATAAATATAAAGATCATTTCTTATTTTTTTTTAAATTTTAAAATAATAATATAAAATATTATATATAAAATAATATTAAAAATAATTCAAAAAATTTGAAAATTATTGATATATAATACTATAAAATAATATAAAAGACACTTCTAGATAACAAATATTTTTAAAATTTTAAAATAATGAAAAAATATTAAATAATTATATATATAATAATATTAAAACAATAAAGAAAAATTAAAATTACAATTATTAATTTTATAAGACGAAAATAATTCATTAAGGTGAAACCGTAAATAAAATCCTTAAAATATGCTCATCATAAACCGTAAATAAAATCTTTAAAATATGCTCATCGCAATGAAACCTAAATAAACCCCTTTTAAAAAGTAGGCCCGAAATAGGAAACAACACAAAGTTATGGTAATGGAAAAGGTGTGAGTTAAGAGGGGCCCACATG